>CM076583.1:141735514-141897477 GCA_034641835.2 Pinus albicaulis | reverse complement strand
TTGTTATCACTCGAGGTTTTCCTTGAAGTTGTGGAAAAGGAAAGTATACCCGAGGTAACCACAAACCAACCTTCAGATGCATAATCTAGCCAATCTGCATCCAGAGAGGGCTCTCTCTTTATAATTTATCTTTGTTCTTAGAAGGTTTTAGGCTAGTTATAGATCCAAGAGTTTGTTTGGAAAAATGGTGGAATCCACAAACTAAGGGCAAGGTTGAAAGTTTTCAGTCCATTGGGCTATGGAGTCAAAGGATGGCTTTACTGGATTTCTATTCTACACACAAGATGGCTTTACGGGGCAAGGTAGCTAGACAGAGAACAATCCTTAAAATTTAAAGTGGATGGGATGATTTTGAAGGGATGAAAGGCAGCTAAGAATCTTTCACCATGTTCAAAAGAAAGAAATGAGATGACTACAAACAAAGAGCAATGAAGAATTCTTTATTATAGTAATCAACGATGTTTAAATTAGCAAAGCAAGAGCATTTAAGAATTCATGCTTATAACCAATTTAGAGGAAAACATTAAGAACAATCACATCTGAAATCAGAGTACAATTAAGTAAATTCTGATTCAATCCTTTATGTAAATTATTCAGAAATGGACATAATGATATTATAAACTGATATAAAACTTAAGACAACGGGTAGAAAGACTTATTGAACTGCAGTCCAACACATGAATCCTGCAAAAAGTCCTGAGCTTCAAATCGTCATCCAGTAAGCCACGAATAAATTTCTCCAAAATGCTTTTATTCAGAAAATCTCAATGTTACAGCAAAGTAATAGAATCCACCCCAAATTCTTCCAAGAGTGGAGTATTTATACAAATTCTAAACTAAAATATCTTTGAAACAAATATCAAAATTGGTTCACAAATCTCTCCAACTATTTACATAAATAGAACTTAATTAAAGGACACTCAAACTAATGCATCTATTTGGCACTATTTTGTATGGATAGGTGATGACAAAGAGGATAATTCGAATTTGATCCAACTCTTAGTTGATGATGAGGCATCCAAGTCACTAACTGCTTCCTTTCTTTGTGCATTCTGCTCCAACAATTCTGCAAAATTGGGGTCCAATGATATATTTTTATTTCTCAATCCGTAATAGATATGAAAAAAGTGAAAGAGGTTATTGTAGATAAATATGTTGGTGAGATAAACCTCTTTCAGTTTCCCAAAATTCCTCTCCAGCTATGCATAATAGTCTCTGTAAAAAATATGTGTAAAACAGAGTTTTACAGAGTCTGAAAAATGGCCTGTAAAGATGCACATGTATCTCTCATTATAAAACCACTGTGAAAAAACTGAGATAGGTTTTTGTAGATGGTTCTCTTAGGAACAAAAACCTCCTTCAGTTTTGTATGAAGTATTTTGGATTGGCCACAATCCTCTCTTCCAAATGATGACTTAAACTGGAATTTTCTGCAAAAAGTGCTTTCCAACATTGTTTAATATTTCCAAAACCATAATGGCTGTTAGAAAAGTGAGAGAGGTTTTTGTAGATGGCCCTCTTAAGAACATAAACCTCCTTCAGTTTTGTAAAATTCATCTTTTATTGATCAAAATAGTTTCTGCAAAACTATGACTAAAATATGCAATTTCTGCAAAAATGTTCCTTCTTGTTATGTTTTTTCATCTTTTTACTTTCTTTCTCTTTTGACTGTTTTACTTTCACTTTAGACAAACCTCACTATTGGTGAAAGTATTCTCATCTCTTTTTACCATTTTACTGCCTTCTGTATTTACTTTTACTGTTTACCTTTGACTGCTCTGTAACTTCATTTTAACTTTTACTGACTTTTACCTGATACACTTTAACCACTGATACTCTTTAACTATTATGCTTTTCCTATCCCTGTAATTTCTCATTTCACTTTTACCATTCACTGTGCACATTTCATCATTCTAATATCTCTCTGACTTTGTATACAAACTGTTTGTTGAATGAAGATATTGAATTAAAATCTGAGAATTTGGAGTAAACAATTTTGTCAACTAGTATTGAAATTATTGGTCCAAATCCATATTCTGATGGTAACCTGCTAAAATCAAACAATTTGTTAATGAAATCCAGGTCTCTATGAGGGGCGTTCAATGGGGTTACATTTAGGGCTACCGGAGCTTCCATTTTGGTTCTTGTGTATTCAAAATGGAAGTTTCTGGGTTTTCTTCACAGACCGAGCGCGATTTCAGTTTTAATGAGGGAAATTGGCACAATTGCAGGTTTGGGGGAAGAATTCACAGTTTTAAACCTCAGGGAATGATATGAACGATAAGATTTAATCACTAATCCAGTGGAAAAACAAGGAAAACATAGTTTCTTTTGAAGTTCGGAGCGCAATAGAATAAATACCTGTTCTTGGAGGCAAACTGGGTTTTAACAGGTATCAGGCGGTGGCAAGAGGATGCTCCAACACTGGTCCGGTAGAATTCTGGAGCGAAATCGGATAGAACAGTGGATTTCAATGAAAATTTGAATTTCGTAGTGGAAGGCGCAGTCGCTTTCGAATAACGAAAATGACATAAAAAACACGAAAATTTGTTTTATTTCCAAAGTCAAAAAAGGGGTTTTTATTTTTCCGAGGAATGACGTCACTTCAGTATGGGCTGACGTGTGGCAAGGGTCGGGCGATAAGTGGTAATCCCCGCACCGCTTATGGGCAAAGGTGGTATTGAGCGCGGAGGGAGCGATTCCATTGGGCGAGTGACACGTGGTCGGAGTATTATTCCAATACCACCATGCCCCCGCGCGTTAAAGTGCTGACAAGGGACAGCTGGCGGAATTGCTGTGGAGCGTTGATCTTTGGAGGGGCGATCCAACGGTTGAAAGGACGGAGAGATGGTGGGGTAGTTATCACGCGGGCCCGACATAATTAGTGTTTAATTAATCATTCCGGGTGGCACATAATTGGTGGAGAAAAGGTTATTAATTAGTCCTGATAACTAATTAATCCCATAATTATAAAGGGTCGGGGTAAGGAACTTTGTGCGCGGGTCTCCATTACTGTCAAAGTGTCGAGTGGGATGCCAGGTGGATGAGCCACGGTGGCATGGGATTTTTCCGAAGTTTTGGTTCTTTTTAAAATAAAACTTCGGGTTTATTATTTTTTGTATTAAACATATATACCATATGTTTAAAGCTTTTCTCATATATGTTTTTTTTTATTATATGATAAATTAACCGATATAATTAATTTACCATAGGGGCGGGAGTATTATATAACGATATATTTAACCAAAGGGCTTGTATAGTGGGTTTTTATTTGAATGCACGGGGAAATAAATACTTTGGCTAAACTTTATAATAGAGGGGTTTTTGGATATTTATATAAAAGGAGTTATATACTTATGATAGGGCATTTCACTAGGGATTTAGTAAATAGAGTTAAATGTTAATATGACAAAGGGACAAGGGAACTCAAAATACTTTGCACATCTAAGAAAGTGACAATTTCTGAAGTAAATTGCAATATCTCATCTTCAACACTTAAACTTAGAATAGTAAGTTATTTTGAGGGATTTTTATGGAAGTTTGCATGATTTTCCTAAGAAAAATGGGATTTTACTTAGGAAAAGATTGAAAGTGAATGATAATGGATAACTTCAAGTACTTAGGTCTTTTTGATCATCAGGCCGAGGGTCCGGTCCCTCCAAAAGTCAAGGAAATGCCTTGAGCCCTTTTAATCTTTAAATACCTTTGCACTTTGGGGAAATTAGTAAAACTCTTAGGGAGAAAGTGAGGTGGGAAGTTAATGATTTTGACTTTGCTTTCTGTAAATTTTCCAATGTATTTTCTGCTTCAGTACTTGTGATGAAAGTAAAGGATTAACACATTTAACAGCATCATTCATCACATGAAAGTTTTGCAACACCATCTACCTACCCTATCTACTTGACACTACCATCTTCTCTTCTTTATTAGGGTGCATTTGGACTTGCAAACCCTTATCAATCTTCTTTTCTTTTACAAGGCAGATCTATCTAATTCTACCCTTATTACATCCAAGGGCTCAGATTAAACTATTGAGCACCTTTTATTAACTCTACCTATCTACTTGTCTGCCAAGATTAGACTGTTTGGTCAGATATTTATTCTCTATTCTACAACATGAAATTGAAACATGAATGATTCAAGTTTAAACAGTTTGACTCTTCATAAATTGTGGCAAAAGTTTGACAAGCTGCACACAATTGCTTTATTACAAAAATGAAATAGTAGTGGCATTTGGATTTGCACACTTTCCTTGGTCTATTTTTTGCTTAGGGTTCATTTCTTTCATTTTCTTGACCAATTTATTTTTCTTACCCTTTGATTTTTCTTTTAGGGTATACCCTCTTTACATTTTTTAAATTTTTTGATTTTTTGGTTTTTCAAGAATATGGAACACCTTTGTCCAAGAAAAGGGCTTGAACATATTCCATAGTTCAATCAAGACAATCATGAAAAATGACACCTATTGGTATAGGAGTCTAAATATCATTGGCAACTACTCAGTTGATTCTTTCTTAGGAAATTTTAATGCTCATACTTCACCTTACTTAGAGCATTCTATTTTATCTCAGATAGAAAATTTTTCTCAAACAGATACTTCTAAATGTATTAATTTTGTAGATGCTCTTATAAATAAATCTTTATTTTGGAAGTTATTTTTTGATGGTTCTAAGTCTAATGAAGGAGCAGGAGCAAGATGCATGTTGATTAGTCTAGAGGGAAACAAAATTATGCTAACTTGTAGACTCGAGTTCGATTGCACCAATAATACTGCAGAATACGAGGCTTTAGTCCAATTATTATACAAAGCAATCGGATTAGACATCAAATATCTACAAGTTTTCGGAGATTCTGAAATTGTAATCAGATAGGTACACAATACTATACATTGTTTATCAGGTCATTTAAAGCATTATCAATATTTAGTTCAAGATCTGACTGAACACTTTATAGCATTTAATATTTCATCAATCCCCAGACTTTAGAATGCTAGTGCAGACCTCCTAGCTAACGTATCTTCCAAACTCATTCCTTCAAAAGAATATAGCCCTGATCGATTTTCAATCGAATTAATCTTTAGACCCTCGATTCCTGATAACATTACCAATTGGAGGATTTTCAATGATGATCCTGATATCGTAAGCTTCCTCACATCTGAAGGATCTTACACCAATCAGATAATTGATGAGGACCAACATGACAAACAATTGCAATAAGATAGCACTAATAATGCTATGCCGAAGTTAGTAGTCAAGTTAAAAGACCTTTATGATTTGAAAGATCGATTCAAAAGATCTACCAATTCAAAAATGCAAAGTTCAACTTTGAACTATGAATTAGTAAATCTAGGAACTGATACCAAGCCACAGAATATCAACCTAGGCCTTGGCCTAGCTCCTGAAGAAAAATTAACGTATGTTCATCTCTTGAAATAATACAAAAGTGTCTTTACTTGGAACTACGATGAACTCAAAACTTATGACACTTCTATCATTGAACATATTATCCGAATGATAAACGATGAAAAACCTGTCTAACAAACGCTGCGAAAGATCCATCCCAATTTAGAAAACCAGATCAAAACTGAACTCAATAAATTATTGAAAGCCAAAATTATTTTTCCCATTCGACATTCTAAATGGGTTTCCAATATGGTTTCGGTTAGAAAGAAGAACGGAGACATTAGAATTTGTATTGACTTTCGAAATATTAACAAAGCCTGCCAAAAATATCATTTTCCTTTGCCTCCAATGGAGCAAATATTGCAGGTAGTCGTAGGATCAGAATTAATGTCTTTCTTACATTGTTTCTTTGGTTACAACCAAGTATTGGTCCATCCCGATGATCATTTGAAATCCACATTCAGAACCAAATGGGGCACTTACGCATATCAAAAGATGCCATTTGGTCTTATCAACACTGGTGACACATTTCAGAGAGCCATGGACATCGCATTCAAGGGATTAGTTAACAAATCAGTGGTAATTTACTTGGATGATATAACTGTATATTCCAAGAAACGAAGAAAACTTCTTAGAGATTTAAAACATATCTTTCAACATTGTCAAAGGTATGGAATTTCACTTAACCCGAAAAATTCATTTTTTGCATTAAGTGAAGGAAAACTTCTTGGATTCATAGTGTCAAAATCTGGAATTCATATTGATCCTGACAGAATCAAGAAGATTTCCAAAATATCCCTACCTCACAACAAGAAAGCTATGCAATATTTCCTTGGCTAGATTAATTTTGTAAAGAGATTTGTTCCAGATTTTTCAAGAATTGTGTCTCCTTTATAAGCAATGATTAAAAAGAACTCAAATTTCAAATGGGGCCAAGACGAATATGAAGCATTTAATTTGATCAAACAAGCAATTGTTAACACTCCATTTTTAGCAACTCCAAATTTTTCTGATCCTTTTATTTTATATACATTTTCCTCTGATAGATCATACGCTGCCATACTCACTCAAGCAAATCAAGACAAGGCAGAAGCCCCAATTGCTTTTTTTAGTTCAAATTTACAGGGGGCTGAGTTGAATTATTCAGATGTAGAAAAACAAGCTTATGCTGTTTTCAAAGCAATTGAATATTTCAGGCCCTTTCTACTTAAAACCCATAAAAAAATCATAGTACCATTCCCATCGGTAAGAAATCTCTTAGTACAGAAATATGTGGGTGAGAAAAGATCCAATTGAGTTACTGCCTTACAAGAATATGACGTAGAAATCGAACCAGCGAGTATTGTAAGAGGTCAAGGCTTTTGCAAAATACTAGCTAGAGCATCACTTATTTCTGAAATACCATCTACAGAGATACAAATGTATGAGGTAATCATAAATGATGTTGAATCATTATATGCTGATATCATATTTTATTTAAAGAATGGATATGCTCGTCCAAATCTTGATTACACCAAGAAAAGAGCTCTAATGTTGAAGGCTAAACAATATCAACTCGTGAATGATGTTATTTTTAGAATGAATTATGTTTCTATTCTCCTTAGATGTCTTGAGAAATATGAAGCTGAAAAAGTCTTGCAGGAACTCCACGATGGGCCAGCAGGCGGACATTGTGCTAGAGACGCTACTACACATAAAATCCTCCGCGTAGGCTATTATTGGCCTACACTATTCAAAGACTCACATATCTACGTAAGGAATTTTCAATTCTATCAAACCATTGCTGGGAGACAAAAGAAACCATAATTGCCGCTGCAACCAGTCAACATTGAGCAACCTTTTGATCAATGGGGATTGGACATAATAGGTGAGATCATTCCTCACTCTTCTAAATAGCATAGGTATATACTTACAGCAACAGATTATTTTACTAAATGGGTAGAGGCAGGTCCTCTCAAAACAGCTAATGTCGAGCACATCATTGAGTTCATAGATCAGTTCATAATCACCAGGTTTGGTTTACCTTCTGCTTTAATGTTTGATAATGCATCGTATTTTTCTGGTAATGCTATGACTAAATTTTCACTCAAAAGAGGTATTAAACTTAAATAATCTACCAATTATTACCCATAATGGACTGGGTTAGCTGAATCTACAAATAAAAATTTAATCAGAATCATTAAGCGAACCATTGATCAAAATCACAAAAAATGGCATAATTCTTTAATATATGCTTTGTGGGCAGATTGAATAATGCATAAAGCCTCCATTAGTACTTCTCCATTTAATTTAGTTTATGGGAAAGAAGTGCTTCTTTCAACTCATTTAGAAATTCCCTCTTTAGTCTTAGTTCAATATATTGATGAAGCACCAACTTCTTCCTTACAACTAAGATAGCTGGAAATAATTAAGCTATAATAACAACGAGAATAGGCCAAAATAACTCATGCTCATCACCAAGCATTAGTAAAATCTTATTTTGATTCAAACATGATACCCAGAAAGGACTTTCAGATTGGAGATCTAGTTTCAAAATGGGATAAGGCTCATGAGGAAAAAGGGAAACATACGAAATTTCAACGAATGTGGCTTGGTCCTTTCCAAATTGCAGAAATTATAGGTCCATCTACTTTTATGTTACAGGATTTAACAATAAAAAGAGAGTCTTTACCTGTTAACGGATAGATCCTCAAAAAATATTTTCCATAGGAGATCATTCTTCTATTTTGTAAATTAGTTTTCTTTATTTTCATAATAAAACCAGTTGTAAATGGTTACATTTGGAATTCACGAAAAACATACAAATTCTCTTTTAGATTTTTTTTTTCACTTGTATAAATAGAATTCTTCTAGAAAATTGATCATTATTGTTGAAAGATACAGTTAAAGGCTTTAGGCCTAGAAATGATACTAGTTTCAACCTTGTAAATTTTGTTAAAAAGAAACCTTTAGTGGGAAATTGTTTTACATCAATCCAATGAAAGGTATCAATAACAAAATGAATATTCTCTATAGAAAATTTCTTTCCAAAAAAATCTACCATTGTCGTCCAGAGCTATCTTAAGGAAACAATGACTTCCTCCCCACTTAGGAAATTACAATGTTCAAGGAATAATCCAATGATACACTTTAACTTAAAGTGTAAGAGGTCTAATCACGAGCCGAATTATCATGATCATAGATGTTATAGCTTGCTGACTTTGCCAATATTGCATACCGCAACAAGTCAATGACTAAATATTGCCGCAATCAAAACACAAGGGGTCTCATCATGAGGCAGCATGATCAGCAAAGTTATAAATCAAGTGAATGGCACTGTCATAAATTGGCTACCAAACCAAGAAATTGTTCTTTAAGGGTAAAAAATAAAATGAAAGAAATAAGTGTGAATATGGAATTCTTTTTGAAAATTGTATTTTTCTCTAAGTAGGATACAAGATCATTGCTGGGTCACAGGTAACCCTGTCGAGGCTATAAACGCCTACTGGTAGCAGAGGCTCTACCTACGACAAATGAGCATATTTAAAACTGATTTATAGAGAAGTCTTTGATTCTATATTTATAAACCAAGTAATGACTGATGTAGATACAAGGACTAGATTGAGGAAGTAAACAATCAAAGTTGAATATAGAAGAAATGAAATATCATTGATAGATAAAAGCATAATGTACTTTCTCTTTCTATAATAAATATTGATTTTCTGGAAAATTTTCCGTTTTGAAAGTATAGAAAATTCAAAAGAAAAAACAGAGATAACTGGTTCTTCCAAGTGAATCACCAATTGTTGTGGCCAGCAGCAACCCCCCTTCTTACTAGTATTATCACTAATACTAATAAGTGGGGGCCCTTAATCAAAAAATTTAAAAATCGATTAGTGCTTGTATTTCCTTTTACAATAAAACTTACTATCATAGACTTAGGAGAATATCCCTTGAAAAATCTAAAAAACTTAAGTTTTATGATAGGATACAATAAAATAATTCTTTAAGAAATATCACATCGTAAAAAGGTAATGAATATCTCCTTACTTGCAGAATTCTAAGATCTCGAGATCGCAATGCGAAACTACGCACTAAAAAACATTCATCGCATCGCATGCCTTAAAAACCTTAAACCGCCGATATGCAATGGCACATATCGCAAATTTCATTTTGCAGAAAAACAAATTAATGGATGTTTGTCATATGCTACGATCCAACGATTTTGCGATATTGAAATATAGCGATTTTGTGATTCTGCGATATTGCGATTCTGTGATATTGCGAAGAAAATCGCAGATCGCCTTATCGCAGATCTTTAAGGCTCATTGTACGAAAAATATTTTCCATAAACCAAGGCCTTGTTATGTGCTTTAATGTTAATCAATGAATTGGTTTTCAATCATTAATGAAATATGGTTTTGTTATGATCGAAGAGCCATTTCACGTAAGGTGGTATCTTTTATACATCTTCAGCATTTAAAAGCTTTCTCGTCACCTTTTTCCTATCATTATTCTCACCTCATTTGTAAAACTGCAGGAACGTAGAACAAAGAGCTATACAAAGCAGTATTTAGGGTATTATGGGAAATAAAGAAAAGACTCCAAGTTCTGAAGATAAAGAAATGACGCCCTTGTATACAGACACCGCCTGTAACAAAGATGCTGGTAGTACTACTTAGGAAGGCATGTATAATCTACTTGAGGAATAAAACCCCAGATTAATGGAGGTTACACCTATTAGAGGCTCATATGGGTCTTCTGAGATGTCTATTATAGAGCTAGCTTGCTCATTCTTGCACTGGATAGCGGCGAGGCCTAAAATTATTCCATACACGGACATCATTAAATGGGTATTGGACAACACTGATATCACTAACAAATAGTTTAAGTCTCAGATTCAAGAACTCATTGGCTCATTCACTCCACAAGATTTGAGACTCATGTATCATTTACCAGATCCACAGGCGATTTATAACAAACAATTCATGGAGAAGTTATCTAAAGAAAATGAAGACCTCGCAGTATGTACCAAGGACTGGTCAAAGAGGCACGAACCACTAAAAAAGGATAAACACGGTATGTACAGTACTAGTTCTCTCACTTCCCCGTATTTCTTTGCTGCTGCTATGCTCTGTAAGCTTTTTGGGAAGCCAGACATTAATAAATTTTCATTTGAATGGATACCATTATTGAATGCTGCTGTTAATGCTATTTTTGTGGATTGGGCTAAGATATTATCTAATAACTTAGCCACAACCATTTTAAATTACCAGTCTAAAAGAGCTGTTTCTCAGAGAATTTATCCCCCTTTTTACTTATCTACATATGTTCTAGATTCAATTTGTTATATTTCCAAGTTTCCTTTGATGGGTTGGAAATGGACAACTCAAGACCCCTTACCCATTCATATTTATCATAAAGAATTGTGGGATTCAAATTTCATTTCCTATTTTTACAAGATATGTCATGGAATCATGTTGCCCCTGTATAAAATGTTATATGATAAAGACGTTCCAAGGTTTTCTCCTGAAGCGGAGGTAGATATACTTCATGTTGCGAGATGGTTTGGAGAAGAATTGTTTACATATGTCAGGGTATTTGGAAGTATCACTTCCCCTCATTTCTTACCTTTGTATGTTCCTGATAAACTCATGGCACGAGAAATTTCTTATCAAACCTGTGGAAAAGGAGGTTTGACTAAAGATTTGAAAGATAAAAAGAAGGCTATTTGGACACAATTTCCTGTGGCCTGTGGGGCCTTTTCACTATTTTATGTAGGCCATGCACTCAAAGAAGTAAACAACATAACATGTTTACGTTTGTTCAAATTTCCAAGAAGACCGTTCGACCCTTATGATATTGCTAAAAATTTCACTACTGCAGTCAAAATAAAGGTGTTTTATAAAAAATATGATATTTTTGATGACATGTTCGAAGAGAAAGGCACACTTAAATAGGTTCTACATTCAGCCCAAATACGATTTCCTCCAGCAGAATTTCAAGAGTTCAAGATGTATAGGGAAAAGAGATTATCTATTATCCTTTTGAATAAATTACGTCTGGAACCCATAAGGGAACCAACTCCCAGTATTAATCTCAGTGGAATTTCAGGTACAGACATATCTAAATCTAAGTCCAGGAGAGAAACGTCAGAACACTCTAAGAGGTCTGAAAATGACCATGATAAAAGTGAAGGGTCAGTAAGGGATACTGTCGAGTCAAAGGAGCTCTCATAACAACAGGTTTCAATCTCTCCACATATAAATCCTCTCCCTCTCATCGTATAGCAACCATCAATCACAATTTATCTACATAAAGAATGGGAGACATTCAATGATTTAATTAATATTGAAGGTCAGAACACACAGACACTTATGATTAATGTACAGGCAACAAAAAATATAGTCACCGGAATAACTAGCAATGTCTGTGAAATGGAACATATTCCCATTACCCCATCCTCTGAACTTATGCCCAAAATAGAGGAAATTCCTCCTCTTGATGTATTTTATAGTCCATAACACAAGGCAGTGGTAAGAAGACAAAGAAAGAAAAGGAAATTGGAAAACGTGCTCTCTCATGATGCAGAGCAATTAGACACCCTATGGCAAGATCCTACCACTGATCCCACTGAAAATATCACTAAATTATCTCAGATCACAAGAGCATATGCCTCTGCATCCATTGATAAAGCATCTGAGGTATATAAATTATTGAATGAGAAAGAATATCAAGTACAGGTTTTGCAACAAGAGCTGCAACAAGCCAACGCCAACAATGAAGCACAAAAACAGCTTGAAAAATTACAGCAGGACTTCCAACAAATGCAGATAGGGTACCAGAACATTTTGGCTGAAAAAAAAAATAGTTATCGATTATGCAAGAGATGTACAAGGATGATCCCAAGCTTACAAAATTCAACACAGAATCCATTTCCTTAAAGGATCAACTACTGCAGCAACAAGAAATATTGTGCCAAAGAATATCACAGTGGAACTCTTATTGTGAAGAAAGTGATAAAATCACTAATCAAGTCGTGGAATTATGACATGATTATGATTTAATTGATAAAAGAGTTACCGAATATTTGTCTTGGAAAGAAACAATGGATGGGAAAAGAGCAGTTCCACCAATAATCAGCGAAAATCACAAAGAAATGCTCTTTAATAACTGGGATGCACAAATCAGGAAAGCAGAGCAAGCGGCAGAAGAAACATCCAGAGCAGCAAACAATTTTATTGACTACATAAATGAAAATTTGCACAAGGAAAATATGATATCAGAAACCACTCCAGGGTATCTACCGAAAGCACAGTAACTGCAGACAAGCTGGAGATAGAAGGCTCAAGAAAAGGTAGAATCAATTAAAAGATTAACTCAGTTAAATTGGGATTCTTACTGGGCGTGTTTGGTAAAACCACACAGCCAGTGCATGACTCTTAAATGTATCATCAATTCTGCCGAGAAGATGGCGCCAGCTCTTGCTGATTCTGTTTTCACAAGACAATTAAATTCTGAAGTCGGCCAGCCTACTCTTCTTAAACAAATGCTGAACGCTTGCAATTTCAAAGAATAGATTCACAAATAGTTGGTTGTTAGTTTATTTTTAGATTTAGTATTAATTTTGATTAATTTTTGCCTAAAAAAAGGACGGTCTTTTAAACCGTATCCTACATTTTTGTAATAAATTATTTTTAGATTTAGTTAGTAGTATTTAAACCCTTCTCATGCATTTAGAGAAGGGTCCTGAAATTTGTCAAAAAATTGTCCTCAGAACATGCACTTTTGCACCCTCCGAGGAGGTTTTCATGAATGAATGGAACAAGATTTCTTGATATCTATGTTTAATATCTACAACTGATGTTGCACTTTTGTACTCTTAGTGGATGTTGGATTAAGAAGAGATAAGTCATTATTGCTTGAAGCTCATGAGTAAAACTAGTTATAAATGATACTTTTATCTCTTAACTATTTATGCCTTTGTGTTAAAGTGATATTCATGTTCACTTTTTTATATATTGGTGCTTCAATGCTTGAGTTATCATTTGGCACTTTTGTATGGTGATAGTTATTTATTTATGCTTAATATATGAGCAGCTTATTATGAGATATGTTTTTCACAATTGTTTCGTCTAACTTTTTATACGAAGTGGTTTATCTCTATTCAATTCATTTCTTATAACAGTTGAATGATCTTTATTACCAATTGTTATTTGAAATCATTTTAGATCGCATAACGGAAATATTACATCCCGGGTTAGTGTAGAATTAAATATTTCTATTTATTAGAATACAATCGCATGTTATTAAATTAGAATTAAAATAAAAGCATTTCACTTGGGAACTTTTAGAAAGGAAATATCAATTCTCAACACATACACACATATTGGGAAACTGGTCCCATTATCCCTAGTCAGACCCACTATACCAAACAGAAAAGGAGCTACCAACCAAGGTCCCAGACTGGGTGGGTATCCCCCTTATTGTAGACCCGATTTTCTGGGCTTCAACTAGGTTGTTACATTAGAGCAGAGCATTGTGTGATAGAATGTAGAGGAAAAAACATAGGGATAACATCAAGAACAAAGTGGCATAGTACTGGAAGGAAGGGGCATTTACAAAAGAAGAGAAAATACCATAGATTATGGTTGAGATAAATGATAGAGTGGTAGCCAAGAATTGGAATATGCACATAGAGGAGGGATCTTGGCCTCAAGGAGGTGCACATGAAGGCACAATGAGGAAAAAAACAATGTAGGGAGTACAAAATGGGTGGAGACAAGCTTTTTCTAGTAATTGAATAACAAGGAGACTATTGATTTGCAGTGTCCCATTGTCCTCGAGATTCCCAGTTTAGGGTGGAGGCACTGGGGTATCAATTTATGGTTTATAGGTGGAGATGGTTGATCTTAGGATTCCCATGAGTGTTTGGTTGATAGGTGGAGATGGGTGCATTTCTCGATTCCAAGTGGTGTTGATTGTGTGAGCAATTTTCCTTTGAGAACCCTTCCTCATGCTTTGAAAGCTATTTCAGGGTGATTAGCTACAAGAAATATTACAGTGCAAGCCAATCTAAGGTTGGGTGGAGATTTGAAGTACCAATCTCAGTTTCTAGACTTTACATCATAATATAAGTGCCTATAAAAAATTATATTCATGTTTTTATTGTGTCAATGTTCACTTTGTTGTTAAAATGTTTATGCTGAAACTGAGGATTGTTATTTCCTATAGAGATAATGAGAAACAATTATTTTTATGAGCTCACCGAGGAAGGGCTAATTCATGTGTTTATTTATGATCTTAATTTCTTGCCTTGAAATGATAAGCCCTATATTATGAATTTTTTTTTACATAATTCATGTATTTTATTTATATATTATTAGGCTAGGAGTAACTATGAATGAATTTGTTGCCTTTGCATCAAGATAGAATATGACTATATACAAGGAAAGGGAGACTATTGGGAGTCATCTCCCAGTGTACCTTCATCTTCCAACTTCTCGTATTTTTCTATTTACAATATTCACATAAGATTCATAATCCCAAAGATTATGTGTTCAACATTCCCCCCTTTAATATGAAGGAATGTTGGTGAGTCCAAACATCATTTTGAATCTTTCAAAATTTTCCCTTCCAAGTGTTTTTGTGAAGACGTCTGCAATATGCTCATTTGTGGAACAATGTCGTAGGTGGATTGTTTTGGCCTCAACATGATGTCAAATCATATGGTATTTTTTTTGATGTGCTTGGTTTGATCATGGAACTTTGGGTTCTTGGAAAAATTTATTGTAGAAGTGTTGTCAATCAAAAGAGGATTTGAATGCACTTGTTTCTCCTGCAAATATTCCAAAAAATTCATGCGCCACACAATTTCATTTATTGCTTAAGTTGCTGCCACATATTATGCCTCAGTTGTGGAATCTCATGGAACTAATTGTTTGCATGACCTCCAGTAGAAAAATTCTGATCCAAGGCACATAACATAACCTAATGCAAAAATTTGAGTTTCTTTATCTCCATTGAAATATGAATTAGATGAAGTCACCTACCTGTGTATACTTGAGTGCAAAGTCTTAAGTTCCCTTCAGGTACTTTAGAACTATTGTTGCGGCAGACCAATGAAATTCACAAGGCTTTTGCATAAACCTGGAGAGGATTCCAACAACAAATGAACTATATGGTCTTGTATTATTTATGTAGCTGATACTTCCTACGGGTTGCCTGTACTTTGTTGTATCCTCAAATTATTTTCCTTCAGTGGATGTGAGCTTTAACTTCTGTTCCATTAGAGTAGTCAAAGGATTGCATTCATTTATGCCAAACCTATTCAACAGATCTCTAATGTACTTCTTCTGAGAGAGGAATATAAACTTTGGATGTTGGGTTACATCATACCAAGATAGTAATGAACATAGCCCAAAGCTATCATTTCAAAACCTTTCCTTAGTTCCTTATTTATGGACGCAATGTAATTCTCATTGTTCCTTTTCATCAAAAGATCATTTACATACACCATAAGATATAATTTTTTTTGAAAACTTTCTTGACAAACAAAATTGCATCATCAAGATCATAATGTTTGAAATTGAGTTTCAGAAGATGCTCAATTAATTTCTCGTATCAGGCTTGTGGTGCTTGCTTGAGGCCATATAAGGATTTTACAAGGTTGCATGCTTTTTGTTCCTGACCCTTCATAACAAATCCTTCTAGTTGGGACATAAAACATTCTATTTTAGATATCCATTCAAAAAGCAGTTTTTACATCCATTTGATGGACTTTCCAACCATTCTGAGCTGTTAAGGAAAAGAGTGTCTAGATGGTAGCCCATTTTGATATGGGGGAAAAATTCTCCTCATAATTGACCCCTTCCTCTTGTGCAAAACCTTTTTCCACAAGCTTTAATGTATGCTTGCAAGTGAGTCATATTCTTTATACTTGTTCTTTATACTTCTAGGTTCCATTCTTTATCAAAGCATCATATTCTTTCTGCATCATGTATTTCCATTCATCATGAGAAGTGGCCTCTTTGAAGGAAGTTGGTTTAAAATATGTAGACAAATTTAGTTCAAAATCATAAGAAACATCCATATCAATAGGTGAATCAAAATTGTCTACATCGCCTCCATTTTGTCTAGTTGAGCTTCTTGTTCTTGTCTTTCCAACCTCATCAGGACGAACACTTTCAAGCGTCTTTCTCATCCATTTTTGAGGACCTTTCTGAGATGGACCAGATTTATCAGTTGACTGAGATGGTGATGGAACAATATTTAGTCTCCCAATTCTGTCAATCAAAACACTCAAAGTGTCGTCAGTGGCTGGAGCTTCATGTGGGGGAGAGAGTGCTTTAGAAGAAGATTCCATAGATTGATCTAGTATAGGGATCCCCCCTTCAAGGTGTGGAATATCATTATGAAACTATTAAAAATACTTTTCATGTATGAATCTATCCAAGTGATCAAGTTGTCACTCAACAACATTGTCAGTGCTGGAAGATTGAAGAAAAATTACATCTCTAGATATTATAAATTTTTATTCACTTCATCATAGAGACGATATGATTTGGAGGTATTTTAGTACCCCAATAAGATACATTTGCGACTCCTTGCACCTAGACTATGTTTATTTTTAGACATACGGAGCATAATTTGGGAATTCTACTTGGAGATTCTTGGAGTATGCGACATGTCGGTAAAAATAGATGAGACCCTAATTTTTAGGACCCAGGCTATTTTTAGACTGATCTTCTAAAAATATGGAAGTCAAATATTATTTACCCTTAATAATATTTTGACTATAAACAGCAGTTTACTCTCTTGGCGCACTTCAGTTTGAGTCATGGAGGTGACTCATGCAAATGACACAAGGAATCACGTGGTTCCTAGGGTTTGATGGCATCTTGCATGGTTGGCTTCAGTTAGACTTCAGTGGCAGGAGTTTTGGAGGAGTTAACGGGACAGATAGTGGAGTTGTGTTCTGTTTGTTTTTAGTTGAACTAGTTGGGATTAGTTAACTAACTAATCAACTAGATATGAGTGGAGTAAATTAAATAATATTTAATTTACTAAATATTAACTCATTAGTCAACTCAAGAACACTTCAGTTCACTACAGTGCATGATCAGTTCAGTGGAGACGAGTGGAAGAGGTAGATGAAAGGGTGAGTAAAGCTATCAGTTGGTAGATTGGTTTTGCATGAGATTTGCATTACACTTGGAGGAATTGTCCATGACAATTACGCAATCAAGGAAAGGGGATTCGAACCTTGAACCTCTTCATATACAGGCCATGATTACGCAATAGAGGCAAGGCAGTTAGTGGTGTGTTTTGAACCCGAGACTTGTTCAAAACCAAGCTAGATTGTGAGTAACTTCATGAGAGAGTACTGAGTACTTGTGAGGAGTATTGTACTTGTTTGGTTACTTGATTTCTCCATTATAATATACACAATAGCTGCGGGTTTTTCAGCTATAGGCTTTCCCATACATACTGAGTTAATGTGTGATTGAATTGATGTGAGATTGCTTCTGTTATTTCCGCATGTGACAATTAATTGTAGAAGAAGGTTATGTGTTATGTATGCAATTCGAAATTGATATATGACCGGGTTAATATTCAGTGAATAAGTGATTTATTCAGCTAATTTCTACATGGTATCGGAGCGAAGTTAATTGTCGAAGTCTATTACGGTGATTGCAAACTTATTTCCTCGGACAGAGTCTGCATGCGGGCCAGGTAGCCTCGGGAATATTCATCCTTCTTTGTAAGGTGAAAGATCTGGTGAATGCCCTTTGCAGTCAATCTCTGATTTGGAAATAATTTGTTTTCAAGTATAGATCGGAAGCGATAGAGCTTTGAGGTTGGAATTCGAATTTTGCAGAAGGTTGTTTTTCTTGGTGCCGGTGTTGAAAGATGTCTTCTTTCAATGGTTTGCGACTCGAATATGCTCTTGAAGGCAGTTCGAATTATGTTGCATGGAAGGATCGCATGGAAGCAGTGTTAGAAGATAATGGTCTGAAGGAGTTCGTAGATGCGGATGTCCCAAAGCCCACTGATGCAGCTGAATTCGAAGCATGGCAAAAGAAGATGGCAAAATGTCGAAGGATCCTGTTGGAGGGCGTCAAGGATCATATTGTATCCAGCCTGCATGGTAAGGCTACTCCATATTTAATGTGGAAAGCTTTGACGGATCTATTCCAGAGTAAGAGTGACCAAAGGAAGCTGGCGCTCAAAGATAAGCTCAGGAACATCAAGATGGAGAAGGGCGACAGTATTGCCAAATACCTCACGAAGTTCACTCAATGCAGAGATGAGCTGGGAAGTGTGGGAGTTACTGTCGATGAAGAGGACATGGTCGACCTGGCTCTCCTTGGTCTTTCGAAGGCTTGGCACTCATATCAAGATAGTGTCAATGGTCGGGAGAAGCTGCCGGGATGGGAGCGCCTTTGGGCGGATCTCATGCAGGGGGAGATAAGGAGGACTACTCGAGATGGATCTTCATCAAAGGGAGCTGATGAAGAAAACTGCGCTTTGATGTCCAAAGCTAAGAAAGGGAAGGGTAAGAAAACCTCTCATTCTGGAGCTAAGGGCAAGAAGCAGGATATGGCGAAAGTGAAGTGTTTTCACTGCCATGATCACGGACATTATGCTGCCAATTGTCCAAAGAAGAAGAAGAACAAGCAAGCGGGAAGATCTGCAGATGGAGAAGCTTTGGCTTCACAGTTCGAGCTTGACTTTTCACTGATTTCATGCTTGGTTTCAAGTGTGATGGGATCGGTGTGGTTCTTGGACAGCGGTGCGTCATTTCATATGACGGGAGATCAGGAGTTGTTCTCAGATCTGGAGAACAAAGATTTGGGTGTGCACGTCGAGATGGGCAATGATGGTAGATACAGTGCGACTGGTATCGGTACCGTATCCTTTCAGAGGGAGTCTGGTAAAACCTTTGTCTTAAAGGATGTCATGCATGCACCTGGATTGAAGAAGAACCTGATTTCAGTAGCGATGTTGGAGGATAAGGGGTATGATGTGGTCTTCAGCGAAGGAAAAGCCTTCCTGCGCAGTAAGACTACTGGAGAGACCCGGAAGATAGGGGTTCGAACTCAGAACCTTTATCAGTTGCAGGTAGATGACTGTGTAGCTATGGCATGCAAGGCGGGAGAAGTGGTGAGCCGGGATGATGAGGGCGAACTATGGCACGGGAGATTGGGCCATCTTCACCATGGAGCTTTGAAGATTCTGCAGCAGATTTCTACTGGACTTCCTAAGGGCACCCTTGCGCAGTCAGATCAGTGCAAAGGGTGTACTTTAGGGAAGTATGTGAAAGCCACCTTTCACGAGAAGGATAGTCGCGCCACGACGATCCTTGAGAGAGTTCACACAGACGTGTGTGGTCCTTTCTCAGTTGCTTCGACGACAAAGCACAAGTATTATGTGATCTTTGTTGATGATTTCTCTCGAAAGTGCTGGATCTTCTTCATGCAGAAGAAGAGCGATACATTCGCGAAGTTCTGTGAGTTTAAAGCACTGGTCGAGAAGGAGTCGGGGAAGAGGGTGATTGCTCTAAGGAGTGATAACGGTGGTGAATTCATCTCGGCTGAATTCAAGGAGTTCTGCAGCGCAGAAGGGATTCGGAGAGAGCTCATCGCACCCCATAACCCACCGCAGAACGGGGTGGCTGAGCGGAAGAACAGAACGATCGTGGGTGCTGCACGGGCGATGTTGCATGATCAGGGCCTACCCCTTCACTTGTGGGCTGAGGCATGCAATACAGCAGTGTATGTGCAGAACCGTTGTCCTCACAAGGTTCTTGGCATGAGTACACCAGAGGAGGCTTATTCTGGCAAGAGGCCTGATATTCCCCATTTGCGGATTTTCGGATCTCCTGTCTACATGCATGTGACGAAGGATGCAAGAAGGAAGCTGGATCCAACTGCTGAAGTTGGAATATTTGTGGGGTACACTGATACACCTCACAACTATCGGGTGTATGTGCCGGACAGTCGCAAGACTGTTGTGCGACGGGATATAAAATTCCAGGAGGAGAAAGCCATGCAGTGTTCGCTTGAGAGGGAGCTACACTTGCATGCAGATGAGGAGCTGTTAGTTCCTAAGGAGGAGCTTCCGGATGTGGATCAGCCACAAGAGGAGGTTCGGGAGGTGGAAGAAACCACCCAGGCAGCGCCAACCATCAGAGGGCGCATGCGCACTACAGAAGCTGAGCGACTGGCTCGGGATGCAGAGAAGGTTGTAGGACCACCTACGGCACAGCGCAGACAGAGACAGTCACCGGATCGGTACACTGGATACATGGCTCTTGTGAGTCAATGTGTTGTGACAGAGCCATCCTCTTTTGAGGAAGCCGTGGAGGAACCCGCATGGGTTGATGCCATGATCGAAGAATATGATTCGATCATCAGGAACAGTGCATGGGAGATTGTCCCAAGACCGGTTGGGAAATCAGTTGTAGGTTCGCGATGGATCTACAAGTTGAAGCAGGCGGCTGACGGGAGTGTGGAGAAGTACAAGGCGAGATTTGTCGCCCGTGGCTTCTCACAGATCGAGGGGATTGACTATGAGGAGACTTTTGCACCTGTCGCAAGGTACTCTTCCATACGGACGATCCTTGCTCTCTCAGCGCAGATGGGGTGGCACATTCATCGGATGGATGTGAAGACTGCGTTCCTCAATGGAGTTATTGAGGAGGAGGTGTACATAGAGCAGCCTGAAGGTTTTGAGATCTTCAGCAGTGAGTCGCATGTGTGCCGACTCAAGAGAGCACTGTACGGGCTGAAGCAAGCACCTCGTGCTTGGTACACTCGGATAGACGGCTACTTCACCGGGCTTGGATTCTCCAAGAGTGAGGCGGATCCAAACCTGTACCAGATTGTGGTGGAGGGGAAGCTGTTGATCATCGTACTGTATGTAGATGATCTGAATTTGACTGGCGATGAGCAGTTGATACTTTCATGCAAGGAGGATCTTGCACGAGAGTTTGAGATGAAGGACTTGGGCATCCTTCATTATTTCCTGGGATTGGAGATTTGGCAGCGCAGCGGAGGACTGTTTGTTTCTCAGGGCAAGTATGCCCGGGAGATTCTGGAGAGGTTCAACATGCAAGGCTGCAAGCCTGTTGATACCCCTCTTCCTGGAGGATGGAGGAAGGGAGATGCTACTTCGGAGGAGGTAGTGGATGCCACTGTCTATCGACAGTTGGTGGGGTCGTTGATGTATTTGGTCATTACTCGACCCGATATATGCTATGCAGTTAACCAGCTTTCGCAAGCTATGGTTAAGCCTACCAAGCTCTTTTGGAAGGCGGGCAAGCATGTATTGCGCTATATCAGAGGCACATCGGGATATGGTCTATGGTACAGACAGGAGGATGGAGTGAAACTTTATGGTTTCACTGATGCAGATTGGGCAGGGAGCCCAACAGACCGGAAGAGCACTTCTGGAGGAGTTTTCAGCATTGGGTCGACAGCAGTTTCCTGGTACAGCAGGAAGCAGAGATCCGTGGCACTCAGTTCAGCAGAGGACGAGTACATGGCAGCAAGCTTGGCTGCATGTGAGGCTATTTGGATGAGGAAGATCCTCGCAGGTTTGTTTAGGTTGCATTTGGAGCCTACAGTGATCTACTGTGATAACCAGAGCTGCATCAAGCTCTCGGCTAATCCAGTTTTTCATGATAGGTCCAAACATATCGACATCAGGTACCATCACATCAGAGATTGTGTTCAGCGGAGGATCATGATGCTTTCATATGTTCCCACGGAGGATCAGGATGCCGACATCCTGACGAAGGCGCTCACCAGGAGCAAGTTCGAATTCCACAGAGGCAGGATAGGGATTGCAGATAATCCATATCTTGCTGAGAGGGAGTGTTGAGAATGCGGCAAGATGATGGAGCTTAGTGAAATGAAGTCGCCTTCACTAAGTGGGCCCGCAGGCAAATTCTGGCGCAAAGTCTATTTTTAGACTATGTCTATTTTTAGACATACGAAGCATAATTTGGGAATTCTACTTGGAGATTCTTGATGGATGCGACATGTCGGTAAAAATAGATGAGACCCTATTTTTTAGGACCCAGGCTATTTTTAGACTGATCTCCTAAAAATATGGAAGTCAAATATTATTTACCCTTAATAATATTTTGACTATAAACAGCAGTTTTCTCTCTTGGCGCACTTCAGTTTGAGTCATGGAGGTGGCTCATGCAACTGACACAAGGAATCACGTGGTTCCTAGGGTTTGATGGCATCTTGCATGGTTTACTTCAGTTAGACTTCAGTGGCAGAAGTTTTGGAGGAGTTAACGGGACAGATAGTGGAGTTGTGTTTTGTTTGTTTTAGTTGAACTAGTTGGGATTAGTTAACTAACTAATCAACTAGATATGAGTGGAGTAAATTAAATAATATTTAATTTACTAAATATTAACTCATTAGTCAACTCAAGAACACTTCAGTTCACTACAGTGCATGATCAGTTCAGTGGAGACCAGTGGAAGAGGTAGATGAAAGGGTGAGTAAAGCTATCAGTTGGTAGATTTGTTTTGGATGAGTTTTGCATTACACTTGGAGAAATTGAATTTTCCATGACAATTACGCAATCAAGGGAAGGGGATTTGAACCTTGAACCTCTTCATATACAGGCCATGATTGCGCAATAGAGGCAAGGCAATTGGCGGGGAGTTTTGAACCTCAGACTTGTTCAAAACTGAGTCAGATTGTGAGTAACTTCATGAGAGAAATCTTGGTAACATAAGGAATCATGTTCATGGTGTGTATAGGGCTATAGTATAATATACACAATAGCTGTGGGGTTTTCAGCTATAGGCTTTCCCCATACATACTGAGTTAATGTGTGATTGAATTGATGTGAGATTGTTTCTGTTATTTCCGCATGTGACAATTAATTGTAGAAGAAGGTTATGTGTTATGTATGCAATTCGAAATTGATATATGACCAGGTTAATCTTCAGTGAATAAGTGATTTATTCAGCTAATTTCTACATAGATATTATAAACTTCGTATTCACTTCATCAGACAATATGCTTTGGAGGTATTTGAGTACCCCAAGAAGATACATATGTGACTCCTTGCACTAGTTTGTTTCTTTGTTCCTTATGTATCAAGGTACAACAGGTGGAACTAAAAACCCTAAGATGGCTCACCAAAGGAATGTGGCCATACCACATTTCATAGGGAGTCTTATTTTTGATAGCATGAGATGGAAACCTATTCTTTATATACCCAACACATAGAACCACATCAACCCAAAAAATCAGCTTAACATTTTTGAAAAACATCATCGAACATCCCATATTTAAGATTGTCCTATTCATTCTTTCAACTACTTCGTTTTGTTGGGGATTATAAGGCATGGTTGTTTGATGTTTGATCCCATGTTGGCGAAGATAGTTTTCAAATTCATTTGACATATATATTATTTTCTATTATCAGTATGAATAGATCCAATATGAGATTGTGCATCATTTTCAATCCATGCATGAAAGTTATTGAATGTTTCAAAAGATTTAGATTTGTTCTTATAAATAAACGCAACACATTTTGGCGTAGTCATCAATAAATGTCATCATATATTTATTACCATTTGCAGAAGGAAGACGAATTGGGTCACATAAATCAAAATGAATGAGTTCAAGTTTTCTATACATGCTCTTGAAAGAGAATCATTAAAATATTGTTTGTTGTGTTTTCCTAAGATACAAACATCACATTGCTTAAGTTTCATAGGAATTGTAAGCAAACTTGTAATGTCATTTTTCTTCAACAAATGAAGACCTTGTCATAGTTCAAGTGTCCAAATCTAGCATGTCATAAAAGACTTGATGGAAATGTACCTTCATCATAGTGAGAACTATATGAAAATTTGTGTGCACGAGCAGAGGTTCTTTGTAGGTTCAGACGTTTTTCTTCTTTAATCCTAGTCATGATAAACAAATATGTGAATGGAGCGTCCTTGCTGATGGATGTGGAACAAAGACAACAAGTTTTTTCCTCAACCCTGGGAGGTATAGAACATCATGTAGAAGAAAGTCTGGAAGACCACGCAATTTGAGTCTGATGGTGCCAAGCCCTCATGGCTTGAGTTTTGACTTGTCTTCAAAGTAGACTGCTCCATAAACATTGTCAATTAATTCCTCAAATAAATCTTTTCTGAAATCCATGTGGCAAGTTTCTCTTAAATCAAGTAACCAGGCGTCTTTCCATGAAGCAAGTGAAGCATTGAATAAGTCTTCAATTACTCTAATGTTGTGTGTGCCACAGGACTCGGGTGCTTTTCCTTTCACTTTACCAGGTGTTTTAACCTTTTCTTCATTTATTTCCTACTTAATTATGTCCTAAGGAAACTTACATGTGGAAGCATCATGTCCGTATATGTTACACCATATGCAATGAAGATTAGACTTTTCTCCTTGGAAATTTCCACCATATGCCTCTAAAATTATTCCTTCCTCTTCCTCTAGAAGAATATTGTGAAAGATTCTTCTCTTTCTTTGCAAGGCAAACATCTTCTTCAGAAGACTGAGGAGTTGTCTTCTTCCCAAAAATCTTCTCTTTTTCAGCAAACTTCTTTTCAAGGGAGTCAAAGGTAATCTCCTTAAGTTTTCCACTTGCTTGCAATGACTCAAGATGATGTGAATAATTGGGATATAGTGCCTTGACATAAGCTATGAGAGGAATATCTATTTCAACACTAGTGGCTTTTATGTCATGCATAATCAATCTTACTTATGATGCTAAGGCAAGAGGGTCATCATTTTTCAACTCAAGATTGAACAACTTAATCATCAATTGAACAACTTCAAGTTCAGAGTGTGAGTCGTATAATTCCTTGTAATTCTTTTAAGACTTCAAAGGCATTTGAAAATGACAAAATATGACGACTCGCCTCTTCATTTACTGACGATGCAATCAATGCATAAGACTTGTTGTTCTTATTTTCCAAAATGACAAGCTCCTTATCTCAAGTAAGTTTTTTTCAGGTGCATTGTCTCCTTCTCTTTCACAAACTCCTTTCCACAACTCATTAAAATTCAAGGTGTGTTTTATCTTCCAGAACCACTCATAATAATTTTCTTTACCACAAAAAACTACTCCCATAATGGAAATTAGTGAATGCATCATCAAAAAAGAACTATATTCTTTTGATTTCCAAGTTAGTTGCAACCTTACTTTTTGCCTTGTTAAATATATAAATGGGAAAACTTGGCTTTCCAAATTTTAATATATACCACCCCACACACATATATATAATGTCCACCACCCGTACCATATGAATTCCACCCGCTCTCATATTATATACCACAGCTTCAGCATATAAAAGGATTCTCGAATGCATGAACCATCACATAAAGGGTTCTTCACACTTATCCACTTAACATATGTGAGCACCTCAACATACAATATGCACTAATATATATCGGTCCTTTTATAATAACTTCACCATTTAAAAAACAACATCATATGGCCTTCATTACAAAAAAAAGTCAAACATATATTTCAACGCACACAACATCACTCATGTCATGTTAGGATTCTCGGTATTCAAGAATACCCAATGTCGTCCTTACAAATTTCAAAATACAGAAATTTATATCATAAGAGCTCAACACAGATAACACAGCAACATGGAAAACATAACACTCATGGCCATCAATGTAGAGCAGTTATACCGTCTTTTCAGTAAACGGGGTGGTGTAACTGTCGGCCTTCAAAAAAATGTTCAACACACAACACAACACAAGTGAACCAGTGAACATACCAATCAAACGCAAAGACTCGTTCTTCCAAATGCATCGATTTCCAGGTTTGATGATG
Organism: Pinus albicaulis; assembly: GCA_034641835.2. Taxonomy (NCBI): domain Eukaryota; kingdom Viridiplantae; phylum Streptophyta; class Pinopsida; order Pinales; family Pinaceae; genus Pinus; species Pinus albicaulis. Next base: position 141,871,252 of record CM076583.1, on the reverse strand, counting down.
TTTAACTGGCAGTCTTTGAGGAAAAGCAAATAACTCGTTCTTCAACAAAGGAATATGACCCCTTCAACAGAGGAATACGACCAACGCATAGCATTAATGTATTCAACAAAACGAACGCAGAGGCAGATGAATAAAGAATATGGCAGAGAATGGAGAAGTTACTCCGCAGAAAATGCTAAAAATGGGGGCGGGCTTGAATACTATGTTAAGCCAGAATTCCTGTTGTTTTTTTATTAAAACAGAATATAGATATATACATGGAGAGACTATTGTGTTTCATCTCTCAATGTTGTTTCTTCTTCCAATTCCCTTCATATGGTTATTTATAAGATTTATCTAATCAAATTAAATGTCAATATAAATTAATCAAAATTAAAAAAAAAAAAATTAACATTTAAAAAAAAACAGTTTTCACAATATGCAAAGAGTAATCAACATAGAGTTGAGACATATCATTTTATAAATATTAATAAGACAAAAATATTTCAATGTTAAGTCATACATAAGATATTTCAATTAACATAGATAATATCATTTTATATAAACTTGATATATAATAAGAAATAAAAATATTGAAAACAAAAATAATATTATTATAATTGCTTTCACTTTAAGGTAGATGTGCAATTCCTTATAGATTATACATAAAAGATATGAATATATCTTTGAATTTTTATTATAAAGGAGATATTTAGCCAATAATGGATTATGGAGCTTCTTATGGATTTGAAAACATATATTAACAATTTTTTTTTAAATATTGGTTGTAAATAAAGTAGTTTAATATCTACATTAAATAAATTAAGAAAAAAAAATATTCACAATATATTATTTTCCTTAATGATTATATAGCTAAATATTTTAATATTAATTGTTTACATATATATGAACATTTTTCACAGCATGTAAGAAGGTGGAAGGAGATGTAAAATTTTGTAAGGCACTCCTTGATGTGAAGCCACCCATTCAATTCCCCTCCCAGATAGATAGAGGATATATTGGACATGAGGAAGATGATGTAGTCGTGAGAAGCTTTTATATATATTTTAGATAATATAATTTTATATCAATTTATATATAAAAATAAATAAAATAATTGAAAGTAAAAAAAATAAAATTATAATGTCTTTCTACTTTCTAATTTAAAATAAGATAGTATGTGTTTCTCTCTAAGAGGTCACAGATTCAAAATCAGAGGGGGGTAGAGTATGTATGCCTTGTAAACTTAGCACTCAAATCACTGAGTTTTTATATATATTTTAGATAATATAATTTTATATCAATTTATATATAAAAATAAATAAAATAATTGAAAGTAAAAAAAAAATATAATGTCTTTCTACTTTCTAATTTAAGATAAGATAGCATGTGTTTCCTTCTAAGAGGTCACAGATTCAAAACTAGAGGGGGCTAGAGTATGTATGCCTTGTAGACTTAGCACTCAAATCCGTGAGGGTAGGTGGGCCCATTGTCCCACAAACAAGGAGGTCTCATACACCAATTTAGTCGTGAAGACCTTAAAATTATATAATTATTATTATTATTATGATTATTATTATTTATATACCACATATAAAACATATAAATATATATTTAATATTTTATTATGAAGGAGATGTTTAGTTTATTGAATATTTAGTTTGAAGTTTGCAAATTATATATAAAACATCTAGTTGATATGTGACATTTAAAAAAAATATTAATAATATTTTTAAAATATTGATTATAAATATTCACAATATAGGTTTCCTTAATAATCATATTAAGAAAAATATTTTAATATCAACTTTTTATTTGTATAAAAAACCACTTTTCAGACATATGAAAATGGAAGAAAATGTATAATTTTGTCAATATTAAAAATGAAAGTGATACATAACATTTTCAAAAATATTAATAAGATAAAAAATATTTCAATTAACACTTTAGATAATATCATTTTATACTAAATTTTTATATAAAAATAGATAAAATAATTGAAAACCAAAAATCTCTTATTATAATTACGTTGAGTTTAAGGTGTGTAATTCTTTATAGATCATATATAAAATATTTAGATAAGAGAGGTATGGAGTAATAACTTCTATCAACTCAACAAATTTAAAATTAAAATGACCATATTAATCTTAGAAATATTTAGCATATTTAAAATTATTACAATAATTAGATGTTCATCTCTCTTTGTTTCTTTCTCTCATAGCTTGTCCCCTCCCTCTATCTCTCTTTTGGGCTCTATCTCTCCCCTCCATCCATATCATCAAGAATTATCACTATGTGCAATCAATAGTATATGTATGCTCTAATATAGTAATACTTATAATGAAAATGATGATTATTATTATAATATATTGGAATAATAATAATCAATATTTTTTATTGTTATACCAATAATAATATATAACTTTACATTATAGACAAACCAATTTATTTGGATCAAATTGGTAACTTTGTGCATTATAATTTACATTACATTTTGCATCCTACCATAAGTTACATTTTACATTTTACATTATATTTTGCATTTTACATTTTACATTTATATATGTTGTAATTCGAATATTAATTAAAGTCTATGAAACCCACCTTAATTTTTTGTTTCTTTCTTATATATATATTTTTGGACATTTAAAAAATGTTGACTTAATTATATTACACACTAACAACTTCCCCATACTATGTTGTAGAACCCAATCTAGGCGCAATCAGCTTTTATATTGTTCTAAAACAATATTTTATATTAATATGTTATATGAGTTATTTAAGTAACTTTTATCCTTATACTTAAACTCAACATTGAATTAGATGTTGTTAATTTTTTTTTGTCTATCTCTCTCACCGCTTCTCCTGCTCTCTCTATATCTCTTTTTCCCTCATCTTCCCTCTCCATCCATATGATCGAGAATTATCACTATGTGTAATCAATAATATATGAAAAATACGCTATACATCAACGTGCTATCATGCCAGATCTACATGTTTCAACATCAATTGCTGAAAAATTTCAATGAAATTGACGGTGGTTGTTAGACTGAAAGTCTCGAAAAACCCAACAAAAGCAGCCAGTGGGCTGCTTCCATAGCTAGTGGGCACCAACAAATTCGCCAGTGGGAAATTGATAACAAAACAGCAGTGAGCAGTTTTTCAGCACAACAAAAGCAACATTGAGTTGTTTTTTACATCATCAGTTAGTGGGTGTTGAACAAATTTTGTTAGTGGACAAAGGATGTTGATTTCATGCAAAGGAAAGATGGATCCTTTTGCAACTTGGCACGTGATTGAGTTGTCAAGTGAAATTCAGAGATAAATCAGACATGTAGTTGACTCATGGTCTCTTCAGATTGCAGTTTTTCAGCATCCAGCTTTAGCGGTTTTTCAGTCAATGTTTTTGAGGATGAACATGAGAACTTGGAAGATGGTTCCTCGTTCTTATTTTGGATTTATCATTGAAGGGGGGAATGTTAGCCTCTCTCACAAAACAATAATAAATCCAAAAATAAATAAATAAATTAAATATTACAAGTTAGGAATTTGTGCCTAACTCTTGGGTTGTTCCTCTAAGATAGGAGTTAGTTTAGGTAGCTGCTATGATAACGGTCAAACCACAGTCCCGGTTTCAGATTATTTCAATCTCAATTCATGTGTAAAATTTCTCCAAAGTTCCATTGCCCAACCAGTTCCACCAATTTTCAAACTCACACTGTTCATGTTACTTGAACTGGCAAATTAAATAAATCTGTTGCTTTTAATATCTCAATCTGAGATTGAGATATTAATTTAAAATTCCCCCTTAATTATGAACTCCTTAAGCATATAAAAATATTCCTTTTACAATAACCCCGCAAAAGAACCGGTCTCGTATCCAAAACCCTAAAAAAACTTTATAGACATACATATATCGACCACCAGGTTTTATGCGTTCGCAAGATCAACGCTCCTAAGGTTCAAGCCCTTACTCAACCCACATGTATGACTACACTCATACCTTCGGTTCCAACCTTACTCAACCTTCTGCAGACGCATATCTTAAATCATCCTCTATTACCCCGTAAACCTTAGTTTGAAAAGTCCCAATCAATATAATTTAAAATTGGGGCCCAGTGCTGACGAGCCTTCCACATTCGACGGCGGAGAGCACGTCGCCTTGCTCCATACGATCCGACGGATATTGCTTAGCTTAGATGCACGAACAATAATGCGCAATGAAGGCGGTTTTTCCAACTTGCTCAGGGACACGCGTCACCCAATCTATGGAATCGCTCCAAATTCTCAAATACCGCTTACTCCACAAAGGCGGTGCGATTAGACTGCCAATTCAGCTCTAAATCACATTCACTGTTCATCTTTTTGGTTTCGCCCTTTTGCCTCGGGGTTCTGCACCATTCAAATTACATAGTTCTTCTACGTTGTGACTAACACGCTCTCGCTCCTCGTTACATAGTGCTCATCCAATGAACACCGCTTCCAGAGTTCCACTTATATCGCTTCGCACAGGGAACAACCACCTAGATATCCTCCAAGTTAAAACAGCACTCGGTCTCTCTTGCTCTCGATTAGAAATTTAAGAGTTCACCAAACCATTGTGACCCTTGTTGGTACATAGGCAACGCATACTCCTTCTCCATACTCGGTTGTCGAACGCCAGTCAGCTCTTTATGAAAGGCGTAAATCCTCCATGTGTGGCTTAAAGCCATATCTCTGTTCATGGCATATAATCAATGAATATATAACTCCACTGTCTATCCGTTTAAGACACAGTGTCGATAGTATTAACATCGGTTTCTCTAACTACATACAGGCACAATTAATCTCAGATTGCAGAGTACATATTTACACATCCTTACATTCTCGTTTATGAAGTTCTGGCACATTCACATAGAAGTCGAGGGGACTCGAGCATTCTCACACAGAACTAAACCAAAAATTGTACATAAACACTGAAACAAATCTTCATAAATAGATATATATATACACATACAGGTGATCAATCTCAAAAGCAATCACTCACAATTTCATGACAGGCCAGATATTCAGTTCAGTGGCCATTATCCTCCTACTCTGTTGCTAAAGAAGTTCCTTTTCCTTCTCTAACTCTACATGATTACATTTATACCACAAGGATGACTTGAATCGATTCAAGTCTCCAAACAATTCAACAACTCTTAGCATTCCCAATTCCTAAAATTAGACTCAATAACTGAACTGATCCTAAACTGACTCTTCGTATTCCTATCTTAACCAATTTCTCATGTTCTCAAAATGACTTGAGAACAATTACAATTCCCTACCAAATTTATTCAAAATATTAATATTTACAAGAAATTTAAATAACATGGGACCCCCTATGTCTACTTATGTACAAAGTAACTTTTGAGCCTAATGCCCCTACATCAGACTCCTAAGCTTCAAATTGTTCATGATCTCTTGATCATGTGCTCTTCGTCTCTACCTCCAGGATCCCATACTTGATTTTGCTGTTGTCCATCAGCTACATCATCCTTCAACTGATCTTCTCTAGGCTTCTAGACTTTGTTCCGTAAGTCACCTCCAACTATATTTTCACAATCTGCTTTTGTCTTTCCTTTGTTGAAACTCTTCTGCTTTCCTATTGCTGTCTACTGCTCCTGAGTCACTCTTACCATCAGTCTTCTGAGGTATTCAATCTCCATGTCCAGCTTATCCTCTAGCTGGAAATTATCTTTCCCTCTGCTGCTGCTTTCAATCTCTGCCGCTGCCAATATTGCTGCTCTTGCAGTCTCACATGCTATTAACATGTTTACTACTTTTGCAGGTGTCATCCCCCATGTTGCTTATTCTGTCACCATGGGTGTTGTTGCTGCCAATGTTTCCTCCATGCAAACATCCTGAATATCCTTTAGGATATTTCCCTCTGCAACATTCTTCTTTTGTTCACCATCTGCAAATTCATTCTCAGAAAAAAATTCACCATTTAATTTCCTACCAGTAGTGACATACTCATCCAGTATACTAGTAAAAAAAAATTGATTATGCAAGCTAGTATCTACTCCTCTCTTCTTCATAGCTTCAGGCATCCTTGCTCTAGGGTCTGCAATCCCTTTCTCTTCTTCAAATGTTCCTAGCCATTAGGGGAATTTTGAGGTCTAAAATGGGCCTCGTAAGGAAATAATAAAATAATCGCTAAACCAATAAAATAATATTTATGAATTTTCAATTCAGTTTTTTCACCACAATCTATGTAACCATAGTTAAATTCAATTCAAAAGTTGTAACAAAATAAAATTAATAAAAAAATTGTATTGATGTGACTATAAATAAGGATGAGCTTTTCAAGAAAAAGTCATTATCATTGAACAACTAATGCATTTGTCCTTTGTACTTAAATAACTTAAACTAAAATATAAATATAAATTTATAAATTCTTAATTATATTATATGCTATTAATAAAAATTCATATTATGTAAATTGTATAATAACATCTAATTAATATACTATATAAAAATAATATAATATAATATAATAAATGTATAGGGATATGCATTGTTTCTTTCAAGAAATATGAAAAGAAAATAATATATTTTTATTCAAAAAGTGTGAAATGACATTTATTATGAGTACTTTAATTTGACTTTAAAGGTACTTAGAGCACTACCATGGTTAACCATGATTTTTTATCTACCATTGAGAATGTGACAAGTAAGTACCTTTAACTCAAGTAATGCCACCTCAACCATTATGGATGATGTCATCCCCTAAAATGTAATTGGTTCTCATAAAGTGAATTTTGATTATACATTTTCCTTAAGAGGCCCATTTTAGACCTCAAAATTCCCCTAATGAAACAACTCAGCCATTTCTCTCGTGTTTGTTTTACATCTTCAGCATGCTGTAATTTAAACTCAGCATTTCCTTCTTCTTTGTGGGCAATCTTCAGCAATTGCCTCTCATCTCCTTGATTGACTTCAGCAATCAAATCAAGTTCTCTAGCCATTGTATCTTCATCTTCTGTGAGAATGGAATGCCGAGTCTTCCTCACTTCAGCAACTTTTAAAATTTGTTCTTCAGGTTGGCTTTGGCCTACCAATCTAGCCAATTCTTCTTTGTCAATGGCAGTGACAAATCCCTGCATATGAGACATGGTTGTCTCATCCTCCTTCAGCAACAATTTTTCTTCTCTCAAGACAATTTCAAAGGATGAATTGTCTTCTGCATCACCTGTACACATAAACAAACTGTCAGTGTTAAAACCATGAGACCCAATGATCTCAATTGATGACCTGGTCACCAATTCTTCTCCCAGCAATCCTAAGTCTGGTTCAAGGTTCAAAAATTCTTCATCATCTTTTTCTTCAGCTATCAGAGTCATCTCCACTGCTCCAATCATCATGCCTAGATGCTGATCCTTCACTAATGTTTCAACCAACACAGTTTCCTTCTTATTCATCTCTCTGACAACTTCCAACTGATGTTCTTCCTCTTTCTCTACATGATTAACACATGAATCATCAACATTAAAGTTCCAATGCTTCAATGTCTCCTTTTCCTCTGAAAACACATCAGTATTTTGTCCGAAACTTCCTTCCAAATCTTCTGTCAGCACCCTAGCATGCTGATCTGCATCCTTCATGAGACTGTCAACTGGTCTCACTTTTCTTCCATCATCTGCTCCATGAACTCCATCCATGAAGATCTTCCTGCCTTGATTTCCCATCAACTTATCCAGTGCATAGGTCCTCTGCTCCTCTAATTCTCTTCTCTGAGAATCCAACCTCCTATATAACTCAACAACTTCAATAGGAGTAGATTTCGGGAAACTCACACAACCTTTTATGCCTCTGACCAATCCTTTGTTGGCCCTTCTCTCTCAGCTTCAACGTTCTGATGGATATCTTCATTTGACTATTCTTTCTTCATCTCTTCCGAAGATCTCACTATCTCAGCATTGATCTGAACAGATTTCAGATTCAATGTCTTCTTCTCACCAACAAACTTTGAAGCTTGTTCATCTTCTAGTGGTGTACCTGCAAACACACACAACTTTTTAGTTTTCAAATCACAAGACCTTTCAGCCTTGGTTGCTTCCTCAAGCACTTCTTCTTGAATAGGTCTGCACATGGAATCTTCAATTTCCATCCTTGCCTCAAGAACTCTGGGTTCTTCTTCCTCTGTGGAGTCTGTCATCACTTCACATTTGTCAGACTCAAGAACACAAGCCCCTACATCATCTAGACTTGTCCAATAGCTTAGGAAATCTTCAATGGTATCCTCCTCTTCAGCAAGACAAGCTTCTTGCTGCCTCAAGTCTTCATCATGTCCTACAAGATCTCTTGAAGATCTCCACTCTTCATCTATGCTCTATTCTGCTTCACAAGCAAAAATTTCCTCTTCCAACTCAGCTGCTCTGAGCTCTTCTTTCAATAAGGAAATCTTCTTTTGCCTCAACCTCAACTGTAATGGTTGCCAATTTACTCTCCTTTTCATGAGCCAACCAACTCTCTGGCTTTCTTCTATCCTTCTCTTCAGTTTGTTAAACTATTCTCTGATCTCAGCTACCTCTTTCCAATATTTTGCATCGGTGAGTCTCTTCCTCATGCCAAATGCTTTGGCATCTTTCGTCATTCTTCTGTTGTGGCCTCTCTCAGAACCTCTGCAATCTCTGCAGTCTCTGCTATGGCTCTTAGTAGCCATTTTCTTCTCTAGGAGTTCTTCACTCACAAGCTGCACTAAGCCTCTGCAACAGCAAGCTCTCTTGCTGCAACTCACCTCACCAATCCTTTCCTCTGGATCCGGCTTTTGGCAAGTACTAGTCCCCTTTCTGCTGGAACCTTCTAGGCTTCACTCTGCAACTTTCTCAAGAACACCTCTTTTCTTCTATCATCCAACCTCTGTTGGTAATCTTCTAGGTTCTGCCACACTTTTCTTATTCACTCAGAGTCCCTTGTTTGACTCTTCTATCACTGCTCTCAAAGCTGCGATCTGCTTCTGTTGAGATGTCTTCAATTGTCTACACTCTGACTTCTGCAAACAATCCTTCAACCAGAGTTAAAAATTGCTTGTATTTTCTTGAGAACACTGAAATTTTCCTCTTTATCCAGCCTCTAGCTGAATACCAGGCTCACTGCCTCCACTATCAAGCTCTGTCTTCAATTTTCAGCAACCATAATTCTGCAATTACAATTTCAAATCAGATTAAAGTTAATTACCTACAAGATCATGATCCTGTCCTCCACTCACTCTGCAAATCGTGTTCACTGTGATTCTGTGTATCTTTGCTACTTGATCTTCCTTCTTCAAATCTGCAGTCTTCAAAACTCTTGTCCTCCAATTGGACTCTGCAATTCTGCAATCACCTTCACTGTATCTCTGTAGGCTGCAATCTTATCAGTTTCCACAAGTCTGGTTTCCTTGCATTCAACAAACTTGGACTTTTCAAAAAGAGCTATTCCTGAAGCTCTGATACCACTTGATAACGGTCAAACCACAGTCCCGGTTTCAGATTATTTCAATCTCAATTCGTGTGTAAAATGCCTCCAAAGTTCCATTTCCCAACTAGTTCCACCAATTTGCAAACTCACACTGTTCATGTTACTTGAACTAGCAAATTCAATAAATATGTTGCTCTTAATATCTCAATCTGAGATTGAGATATTAATTTAAAATTCCCTCTTAATTATGAACTCCTTAAGCATATAAAAATATTCCTTTTACAATAACCCCAAAAAAGAACCGGTCTCATATCCAAAACCCTCAGCACACTTTATAGACATACATATATCGACCACCAGGGTTTATGCGTTCGCAAGATCAACGCTCCTAAGGTTCAAGCCCTTACTCAACCCACATGTATGGCTACACTCATACCTTCGGTTCCAACCTTACTCAACCTTCTGTAGACGCATATATTAAATCATCCTCTATTACCCCATAAACCTTAGTTTGAAAAGTCCCAATCAATATAATTTAAAACTGGGGCCCAGCACTGACGAGCCTTCCACATCCAACGGTGGAGAGCACGTCGCCTTGCTCCATACGATCTGATGGATATCGCTTGGCTTATATGCACGAACGATAACGTGTGATGAAGGCGGTTTTTCCAACTTTCTCAAGGACACACGTCACCTAATCTATGGAATCGCTCCAAATTCTCAAATACCGCTTACTCCACAAAGGCGGTGCGATCAAACTGCCAATTGAGCTCTAAACCGCATTCACTGTTCATCTTTTTTGTTCCGCCCTTTTGCCTTGAGGTTCCGCACCATTCAAATTACATAGTTCTTCTACGTTATGACTAACACGCTGTCGCTCCTCATTACACAGTGCTCATCCAATGAACACCGCTTCCAGAGTTCCACTTATATCGCTTCGCGCAGGGAACAACCACCTAGATATCCTCCAAGTTCAAACAACACTCAGTCTCTCTTGATTTCGATTAGACATTTAAGAGTTCACCAAAACATTGTGACCCTCGCTGGTACATAGGCAACGCATAGTCCTTCTCCATACTCGGTTGTCGAATGCCAGTCAGCTCTTTATGAAAGGTTTAAATCCTCCATGTGTGGCTTAAAGCCATATCTATGTTCATGGAATATACTCAACGAATATATAACTCCACTATCTATCCGTTCGAGACACAGTGTCGACAGTATTAACATCTGTTTCTCTAACTACATACAGGCACAATTAATCTCAAATTGCAGAGTACATATTTACACATCCTTACATTCTCGTTTATGAAGTTCTGGCACATTCACATAGAAGTCGAGGGGATTTGAGCATTCTCACACAGAACTAAACCAATAATTGTACATAAACACTGAAACAAATCTTCATAAATAGATATATATACACATACAGGTGATCAATCTCAAAAGCAATCACTCACAATTTCATGACAGGCCAGATATTCAGTTCAGTGGCCATTATCCTCTTACTCTGTTGTTGAAGAAGTTCCTTTTCCTTCTCTAACTCTACATGATTACATTTATACCACAAGGATGACCTAAATTGATTCAGCTCTCCAAACAGTTCAGCAACTCTTAGCATTCCCAATTCCTAAAATTAGACTCAATAACTGAACTGATCCTAAACTGACTCTTCGTATTCCTATCTTAACCAATTTCTCATGTTCTCAAAATGAATTGAGAACAATTACAATTCCCTACCAAATTTATTCAAAATATTAATATTTACAAGAAATTTAAACAACATGGGACCCCTTATGTCTACTTATGTACAAAGTAACTTTTGAGCCTAATTCCCCTGCATCATCCTATATTGGTGTGTGTTTGGTTGAGAAATTATCTCAACAAGGTGTTCAAGATAGCACATACTATCTTGAGACACTGTCTCCTCATCTATTTAATTGTAAAATTACATTCTTTTAATAATGAGAAAATATTTGAGGAAGCCGTGAGGTTGAAGCCTTTTCCGCCATTATTTGGTGTCTGGTTTTTTATGTGTGTTTTCTATATTTTTCTGAGTTAATTTTCTTTTCAATAAAATCCACCATTACTTCAGGGGATATCCACCTATCTTCTGCCTACAATAATTACTCAGGGTCTCTTACTAGTTGTTCACGATAACTTAGGTATGTCTTCCAACTTGCTTGAGGCTCAAAACTCAGCCCAGCCATATCAAACCATCACTCGTCCACAGCAAGGGGGATCTCAAAGCATTTCCTGATCTCAAGCACACAGAAGATCAGGATATGTAACAATGTTTCACTAGATTCAACCTACGTAGCTCCACGACACTACATCCCTAAATATATGTTCTTTTCGTATTTATGTTTCTTGAATTGTTTTTCTAGTAAACCCATGTTATAACTGCATTGCATCTTGGTTCATGCTTCTTTCAATAAAATAATGTAGTTATTCTAAATATTTCCATTCAAACTCGTGATGTGTATTGCAATGTCTTCTTAAACCACTCCCATTGATTTGCAATAGTTTCAATAGTATCTTTTAATTGTAAATGGTATTTATTTTTGGTAAATTTGGTAGGGTTATAATTTTTATTATATCTAATATTATTTTGATTTGATTTTAGTGAGGAATTGAATCAATGATTTTATATTAAAGAGTACCTTAACAAAATATCGAATCACCCTCTATCCAAAACACGATAAACATATTAATATTTTTAATAAACAAAATATAAAAAAATACCAATTTATATGTATAAAAGATTCCAATATCAACCCTATCCCTGTACAATTTACCATATCATTGACTTTGAACAAAAAAATTATTTTCCCATATTTATGTACTTGGATTGTTCAAAGCTTAAACATATAAATTATGTAAATGTTTGACATCATTACCTAGATCTAATATGAGACTTGTCTACATAACAACGAGTTGGATGGTGGGTGAAAATGTGAAGTTGGGAAACACTTTTTGCTCTTTTTTGACATTGAAAATTGTAAATTTTTATGTTTTTTCAACTTCAACTCCATTAAACTCATATTTTTAATGCAAATTATGCTTTGACATAAAAACAAGATTTGTAGAGAATTGTCTTACACACACACACACACACACACACACACATATATATTGACATATAGAGGGGTAAATTTGTTGTTTACTAACTGCATATATTTGAAATTTTGAGGCAAACATAAAAAGTCACTTTTTGGACCCTAATTTTTTTTAGTGAAGGTTATTCATTTTTTGGAAATAAACCATATCATCATAATCTACATATATTTCAATACTGCACTGACTATTTTTCGGTAATTTTCAGATTAAATAACTATTTTTTTATTATTTTTTGAAATGGAGGAAGACAAAAAAATGGTGATGTTTCAGTACATTTTATGAGCCCTAGATTTTCTTTTCAATGTGATCGTCAATAAGAAAGCTGAGAGTACCCTTTTGAAGTAGACATGGAGAGGAATTGCAATATGATTTTTCTGAATTTTTTGGTGTTGCCATTTTAAAGTTATTGAATTTTCATTCAGTGCAATATTCCGAACAATGAAATTCCATAATGACACAGTTTAGTATAAAATTAATAAAAAATTGAAATTTTTAATGAAACTCCACAAATCTTACATCATCAGAAACTAGATTCAGAGATGAATCTAATGGTACCTGGTCTGAAATATAACATTTTGTTTTTGTAGGTGTTCCGCCCCTCCAAAGTTGCAGGTTCCTGAAAATTGTAGAAATTTCCTATTTTCCCACCCCGGTTTTCAGTTTCACCTTATTTCTCCAAATAGTTAAATGCCCTTTCCCATATCCTTACATTCAACAAACTGGAAAATAAATTTTTGCTGAAAACACAAATTCTGGAAAATTTACAGAATGCTGGAAAATGCAGAAATAAAAATCAGCAAGCATAAAACAGTCATTCAAACATTTTAACATAGATATTTTTGGTCAAGGTGACCCTGGAAAAACCCCCTACAACTCTTGGGGAAAACCAGTTTGAGAGCTCCTTCTTATTTCTGAAAAATGCTTTTTTACAGTGAGAGAAATATTCAGAAAAATCAACAAGTAAAATTTTACAACTTATCTCGTTTTTCGTGCTTAACCACCGCCTCGGAAAATGTGCAAACAGTAAAACTGAACCAACAATAAATGCTGTGCGTATTTCCTTGAAAAACGTGCCCAAAAATTACAACATTAATTTTTGTTGTACGGCCTCCTCTTTTTGCGTGCAGAACAACAATAAATGCTGTTGTACGGCCTCCTTGGAATGCGTGCAGCTGTATTAAATGTTGCTTTGCAGAAATCTGCCTCAATTTTTGTGCCAGCAATCAGCTACAGGCTGTATGGCCTGCCTAGAAAAGCATGCAACAAAAAACAACAACCTCTCCCTCGAAATCTGTGCCCATAAAATGGTACGGCTGCCTAGGAAAATGTGCCACAAGCTGCTGTACAGATTCTGCCTTGGAAAACGTGCCACAAGCTGCTGTACAGATTTTGCCTTGGAAATCGTGCCAAATCTGCCTTGAACTATATGCAAACTCTGTTGTACGGACTTGCTGAAATACTGCCTTGGAATGTGTGCCAAGCTGCTGCCTCCTTCTCCTCACTGCTCAAAAATCTCCCTTGCTCTCTTGCTCTCCTTCTCCCAATCTGCTCATGAAAGAATTAATGAACTTTTCCCTCCTTTTCCTCCTTTAACCTAACCCTAAGTGACTTTTGGGGAATCCCTAAATCCAATGGCTGAAATAGATTGAGATCTAGGGTCGAGATTAAATGCTCATTTAAATCTCACTTTCTATTTTTTAATTCACCCCACTTTAATAAATACCCTCTTAGTCATTTATTTCCAAAGTCACTTTTCCTTTCTAATTTTTCATTGACTTTATTAAAGTCACTTTTAAATTAGATTTGACTTTATTAAAATTATAAAGTCACTTTAGGAGAAAAATTAAATTCTTTTGGACACTTTTCCCTAGGCCAAAGATCAAAGCCTTAGGGAACCACCCGTCCTTCGGTAACCAAATTTCAACACTCCCTATTACCGAGGAAGGTGTTCCTCACCACACCCATATTGTCTCTGAAGTAGACATGCTTGCCCCGTGGTAATGCTTTGGTAAGAATATCTGCAACCTGCTCATCAGTGGGAATATACTCAAGCTTCACAGCTCCTTTCTGAACATAGTCTCTGATGAAATGATATTTGATCTCGATATGCTTTGACCTGTCATGAAATACTGGATTCTCCGTGAGTGTAATGCAACTCTGATTATCACAGTAAATCACTGAAGGTCTCAACGGCTGACTAAATAAGCCAAACAACATCTTGCGAAGCCAGATGGCCTCACAACTAGCTAGATTGGCTGCCATATACTCTGCTTCTGCTGAACTCAATGCTACTAACTCCTGCTTCCGGCTGAACCATGACACCACTGCCGAACCCAACCCAAAACAACACCCTGAAGTGCTCTTTCTATCAGAAGCACAACCTGCCCAACCAGAATCAGTTTAACCTACCAATCTCACTCCATCCCCCTGCCTGTAGTCCAGACCATAATCCACTGTCCCCTGCGAGTACCGCAAAATATGTTTTGCAGCCACCCAGTACCTTCCTAGGCTCACACATAAACTGACTCATCGTGTTGACTGCAAAACAAATATCTGGTCTAGTGTTGACCAAATACATCAAGGAACCAATCAGCTGTCTGTACAATGTGGGATCCACCAACTCGTAATTCGAAGCATGAAGCTTCTTCTAGTTGGTGATCATCGGTGTCGACATGGGTTTACAATCCTCCATGTGGAATCTGCCAAGGATATCCACAATATACTTCCCCTGCCCCAGGAAGAAATGCCCCTCCTCCTGCCACACCTCCAAACCCAAAAAGTAATGCATCAAGTTGATGTCCTTCATCTCAAACTCTGCCGCAAGATCTCTCTTGCAGTGCTCTATGAGTCTCTCTGCACCTGCAATGACTAAGTCATCCACATACAACACCAGAATGAGAGGCTCCTCACCTATCACAATATAGTAAAGGTTCGGATCTGCCTCACTCTTTGTGAAACCCATCCCCTGCAAGTACGTATCTATCCTGGAGTACCAAGCTCTGGGAGCTTGCTTCAGGCCATAAAGGGCCTTCTTCAGTCTGCACACATGGGACTCCTTCCCATGCACCTCAAAGCCCTATGTCTGCTCAATGTACACCTCCTCCTGTATGAAGCCATTGAGAAATGCGGTCTTCACATCCATCTGGTGGATCTTCCAACCCATCATTGCTGCTATCAATATAATGGAGCGGATCGAAGTATATCGAGCCACGGGAGCGAAGGTCTCCTCATAATCAACTCCCTCTACCTGGGGGAACCCTCTAGCCACAAACCTCGCTTTTAATTTCTCAATGCTGCCATCTGCAACATGCTTTACCTTGTAAAGCCATCTGGAAGTAACCACGGATTTGCCCTCAGGCCTCGGCACCACCTCCCAAACATCATTCTTCATGATAGAAGAATACTCCTCCTGCATGGCCTCTCTCCGGACCTGTTGGCTAGATTCCTCCTCATAGCTAGAAGGCTCAGAGTCAAGGATGTTGGTAGCCATTGCCATATAGCTACAAAACCTCTCAGGTGGTCTGCTCTCTCTGATCGGCCTCTTAGGCCCAACAACAGATGTGGCCTCTCTCAAGGTCTCCTGAAGCCACTTCGGCTTCCTCTTCCCTGAGCATACTTCTCCCATTGGAGAATGAAACTCCTCCTCCTCCTCATCATCAGGAGCCTGAACTTCTGACTGTCTGTCTGCTGTCCTCCTGCCTGCACCTGAACCTGTAGAAGCTGAGGTACCGTGTGAACTGTCCATCAGTGGACTCCCTAGTGAACTGCTCTGTGGACTGCTCTGCATGCTGCCCGAAGCACCACCCCTCTGACTCTGTGAGCCACTGCTCACTGACGGACCTGACATCATCATAGATGTACCTCCGGATCCTCCTGATCCCTACCCACTAGATCCCTGTGACTGACTCAGTTGCTGCTGAGGGTCTGGCTGATCCATATACTCTAACTCACGTGACCTCCTAAAGGCCCTATCCTCCTCGAACTTCACATCCTGCCTAACAACAACTTTCCTTTGTGCAGGAATGTAAATCCGAAAGGCCTTTGAGGTCTCACTGTAGCCCACAAAGATACCCTTCTCTGCAGTGGGCTCTAGTTTGGTCCTCTTCTCCTTGGGTATGTAGGAGTATGTGATACACCCAAAGATACGAAGATGACCAATATCAGGCTTCTTCCCAGAAAAAGCCTCCTTCGGAGTCATATGCCCCAAGGCACGATGCGGACTCCTGTTCTGCAAATAAACAGCTGTGTTGCAGGCCTCTGCCCACAAAAACAATGGCAACCCCTGATCATGCAACATGGCTTTGGCAGCCCCTCCGATGGATCTGTTCTTCCTCTCCGCAACCCCGTTTTGCTGGGGGTTGTAAGGAACAGTGAGCTCCCTCCTAATGCCTGCCTCCGCACAATAGTCAACAAACTCTCCAAGGGTGTACTCTCCTCCATTGTCCGACCTCAGGGACTTGATCTTCCGACCTGTCTGTGTCTCCACCAGAGCTCTGAACTCCTGAAACCGCTTGAAGACCTCACTCTTGGTCTTCAAGAAATAAATCCAGGTCCTCCTGGAGTGATCATCAATGAATAACACATAGTACTCATATCCACTCAAGGAAACATGAGACATCCGACCACTCACATCGGAATGAATCAAATCAAGTATCCCAATCGCTCTGCTGTCACTGCTGGGAAAAGGGGATTTGGCAAACTTGCCCATCGCACATCCTCTGCAAGTATCAAAGTGATCAGTACTGAAATCTGGCACACCTGTAGTGATCTCCCGCAAAGGCCTCAAGGCTCCATGATACATGTGCCCCATCCTGCGGTGCCAAATCTCACACTGCTCGGAGGCACTGGCTGTTTGTCGGTGCCTATTACTCCTTTTCAAAAGAGGTGATAAACTTGTGTACACCTTTGCATAGTGTACACCTATCACTCTAGCTGAATCAACTAGAGCGCCCCTGGGATACATCAGCACCTGTCCACCCCTGAACAGTATCTCATATCCTCTGTCCTCCAAAGCTGAGACGGATATGTGGTTCTTCCTCATCCCTGGCACATAAAGAACATCTAACACCTTCAAGGGAGGTTTAGACTCCCTCTGAAATGTTAGTGTTCCCACACTGACTGCTCTAACAACTCTGTCATCATCGAGTACTACCTCTATATCAGTGCCACTCTCTGAAAGCTCTGAGAAGTACTCATGGACTCCTATCATATGACGTGAAGCCCCACTGTCCACATACCAGATACCCGAAGATGCTCCGCTAGTCGAGGGAAATGCATTCTCCCTCTGAACCTCTGTGGCAGGTGATCCTGCACTAGAGGACTCACACACAATGAACCCAAACTCCCGGTCAAAGCGATCTGTAAAGTCCTCAACCTCTGCTGGTGCTGCCATGCTCTAGTTCTTCCCCTTCTTCTTCTTCTTCTCCAGACACACAACTGCATAGTGTCCCATCTTCTGACAATTCCAACACTTCACCTTGGAATAGTCCTTATTTGTGTTACCCTGTTTACCTTTACCTTTACCTTTGCCCCCACCATTACTTGTGGAAGCCTGCTTCTTCCCTTTGCCTTTTTTGCCTCCTGCCAACAGTGCTACATCCTCATCTTGCTCAACTGGCTTGGCTGCCCCAAGCTGACCTTTCCTGATCTCTGTCTGAATGCAATCATCCCAAAACCTCTCCCATGTGGGAAGGGTCTCACGTGCACAAACCCCATCAGCAAAGTTCATCCATGAACTGGGGAGGCCATTCACTGCTATCCGTACCAACTTAGTGGGTTGAATGACCTCTCCAATTGCTGCCAACTCATCTCTCACATTAGTAATATTTGTGAGATATCAAGCTGCACTATCAGTCTTACCCATCTTAATGGTCTTCAACTTCTCCTTCAGGACCATTTTCCAGTTCTCATTGGTACTTTGGTAGAGATTGGATAATGTTGTCCACATCTCACGAGCATTTCTCTTTCCTCTCACATGAGGAATGCATTGGTCTTTGATTCCGTCTAGGATCAGTCTCTTACCCTTGTTGTTCTTCCTATTCTATGCTACCAACTAAGTAGCATCAGTAGGCACATTAACAGGTTGCTGTGTGGTATGCACCATGATGTCCCAGACTTCTGCCTCCTCAAAGATACTCTGCGTTCTCTCCTTCCAAACGCTGTAATTGGTATGCCCATCCAACCTATCCTCCACCCTCAATCCCAATGACATCCTGCTGTCTTAAAACTGAAAAATAGCATTGCTGTAGTAAAGATAAAAATTCTGTTTGTGAAAAATCAGCTTGCTAGAATTTTCTGAGTGAAAAATGAACAGGCTGTATTTTTCTCTTTGTTGTACCAAACTGCACTTTTAGCACTCAATCTCTGATACCATGTAGAAATATTATGTTTTCCCACCCCGGTTTTCAGTTTCACCTTATTTTTCCAAATAGTTAAATGTCCTTTCCCATATCCTTACATTCAACAAACTGGAAAATAAATTTTTGCTGAAAACACAAATTCTGGAAAATTTACAGAATGCTGGAAAATGCAGAAATAAAAATCAGCAAGCTTAAAACATTCATTCACACATTTTAACACAGATATTTTTGGTCAAGGTGACCCTAGAAAACCCCCCTACAACTCTTGGGGAAAACCAGTTTGAGAGCTCCTTCTTATTTCTGAAAAATGCTTTTTTACAGTGAGAGAAATATTCAGAAAAATCAAGAAGTAAACTTTTACAACTTATCTCGTTTTCCGTGCTTAACCACTGCCTTGGAAAATGTGCAAACAGTAAAACTGAACCAGCAATACATGTTGTGCGTATTTCCTTGAAAAACATGCCCAGAAATTACAGCATTAATTTCTGCTGTACGACCTCCTGTTTTTGCGTGCAGAACAACAATGAATGCTGTTGTACGACCTCCTTGGAATGCGTGTAGCTGTATTAAATGCTACTGTACGAAAATCTTCCTCGATTTTTGTGCCAGCAATCAGCTACAGGCTGTACGGCCTGCCTAGAAAAGCATGCAACAAAAAACAGCAACCTCTCCCTCGAAATCTGTGCCCAGAAAATGGTACGGCTGCCTAGGAAAACGTGCCACAAGCTGCTGTACGGATTCTACCTTGGAAATCGTGCCAAATCTGCCTTGAACTGTATGCAAAATATACTGTACGGACTTGCTGAAATACTACCTTGGAATGTGTGCCAAGCTACTGCCTCCTTCTCCTCACTGCTCAGAAATCTCCCTTGCTCTCATGCTCTTCTTCTCCCAATCTGCTCATGAAAGAATGAATGACCTTTTCCCTCCTTTTCCTCCTTTAACCTAACACTAAGTGACTTTTGGGGAATCCCTAAATCCAATGGCTGAAATAGATTGAGATCTAGGGCTAAGATTAAATGCTCATTTAAATCTCACTTTCTATTTTTTAATTCACCCCACTTTAATAAAGACCCTCTTAGTCATTTATTTCCAAAGTCACTTTTCCTTTCTAATTTTTCATTGACTTTATTAAAGTCACTTTAAAATTAGAATTTAGTAACTTTATCACTTAAAGTCACTTTTAAATTAGACTTTAGTAAGTTTATCACTTAAAGTCACTTTTAAATTAGATTTGACTTTATAAAAATTATAAAGTCACTTTAGGAAAAAAATTAAATTCTTTTGGACACTTTTCCCTAGGCCAAAGATCAAAGCCTTAGGGAACCACCCGTCCTCCGGTAACCAAATTTCAACAAAAATTGCAGAATTTTCTGGGTTTTTCGTTGACCAGAAACTCTCGGGCCGAGATAATTTCTCAGATGAGATATTTATTAAACTCTCGACCGAGAGTTTAAACCACCACAGGTTACATTTACCCGCGTGGCTAAACTCTCGGCCGAAAGTTTAAAAAACTCTCGGTCGAGAGTTTAATAAACTCTTAGACGAGAGTTTATTAAACTCTCGGCTGAGAGTTTAGCCAAGGCCAAATCTCATCCGAGAGTTTATTATACTCTCGGACCAGAATGTTTTAATCTCTAAATGTAATTCAAAGCTGACACAATCTTTCAGGTGAGATTTTTATATAAATACTCTCGTTCGAAAGATTAATTCCACACACCATTCTGAACCAACGAAAATTGCAAAGTTGCGAAGGTTCGAAAATTGTGAAGGTGCGAGGGTCCGAATTATTTTTCTGTCAAGGTGTGAATATTTTTTATGTGCAAAATTATTTTTGGAAAAAAAAAAAAAATAGTTTTTTTGGGTGCGAAATTTTTTTGGCGAATTTTTTTTTTTAAGTTTTTTTGGGTGCAAATTTTTTTTTGAAGTTTTTTTGGGTGCATGGATGCATGAAGTATTTTTGCAAAATGATCTATGAAGACATGGATTATTTTTGCAAAATGTCTCTATGAAGGCATGAAGTATTTTTACAAAATGTCTTTATGATTTTAATTATTTATTTTTAATTTTCTCTCTTATTGAAAGCATGAAGTACTTATTCTGAAGTCTTTATGTTTTTTTGGGTATTTGGTCCAAATAGAATTGGATTTTAGGTTTCCAATTTTTTGAACATAAGAAACCAAAGGAATTGCCTATGAAGGCACGATCGAAAAAGAACTGATTCAACATATAAAAATGAGAGATTACAAAAAAAAGGCGAGGGGAAAGGAAAAGATTAAGCCATGAAATAAATGTGGAGGTAGAGCATCGTGAAATAGATGTAGAGGTGCATGACAATGACGAGGAAATGAGAAATGTTGAGGAATTTTTCAACGAGAATATTGAAAACACAAATGTCCAAGAGAATATTGATATCAATCTCACTGGTGAGTCAATAGTTTCTTCAATTTGAATTTTGTATGTTTTTTTAAAAACATGGTAGTTCGAGATAGTTTTAAAATTAAAAATATGTATATGTCAATTTCAAATTAGAAGTTAATATTGTTTTTTATGCAGGGACAACATCAGAACCACAAGAAGATACTACCACACCTCAAATTTCATTGCAATTAATCGAAAGTTCCAAGAATGTTGTATACAACTACAAGTTTCTAGAAAATATGGATCCAACTAAAATTGAAGAATTGGGACCACCAATGGCTGAAAGGACAGTTCGAGATAAAGTAAATTTTGGATTGAAACATATTTTTGAAGGTAAGTCTATCATAGCACAAGCTCAGATGTTATGTGGATTTTTAAATCACAAATCTCTCAAAAATGTTGTGGAATTATTGGGCATTAAAAGTGAGAAAGCGGTTTTAGCAAATGAAATGGTATCAAAAAATGTGACGTCGGCGCTTGCCACACTAGCCAAAAAGCGATCTCAAGTTGAAAAGAATGCTCGTAGAGCAACTTTAACAGGTGTAGTCGTGAAACGAACTTCATCAAGTCGGTTGATGTCAGCAACTTCAAAATTGTTTAAAAAATCAAGAAAAAGTTTATGGAGGCATACAAATTTAGAATTCAATTAGATGAGAATGATGAACTTGCATGTTGGCCTAATATCTGCAGGCATCCATATCATGATAGAATTCCTGATGGTGTGAGGGATAGGGTAAAAGAGTTTTGGGATTTGAATTATCGTGTGTCGCCAAATGAAAAGGATTATGTGCGACACCGTATTTCTAAGGGAGTTTATGAATGTCATTCCAAACATATAACACAGGTCAGTCAAGTAGAATTATTCCAGAACTTTATGGAGAGTAATATTGATGTGAAGATTTCCCTTAGCAAATTTGTGAAGATTAAACCATGGTATGTCAGGCCTATCACTATTCGAGACACATATTGTTGTCGATACCATGTAGAATTCCAATTACTTTATGAGACATTTGTAAATTTTGGCATAAAATATTGGTGAAATGACCCCCCTCCTTCAAGTGTTCATGAATTTTTATCAAAGATATTATGTGCACGAGAGAATAATGAATTATTTTATAAAAAAGAATGTGTTTGTGGAAGAAAATGCGCATAATGTTTTCATTTGGCACTCTACGATGCAAAGTATCCCATTGATCCTAATGATCCCAGACTGTCAAATCTCAGTCTGAATTGGAAGCGATATGAAAATGTTACTTACACTCTTGTTGCAGATTCAAGCACAACATCAAAAAGATCACTTTTCTTGATGACGAGATTCCAGTGACATATTTTATGGAGAAGTTCAGGGTGCAAATATACAAATATATTAAGCATTGTCATATAGCGTGATGACAGGATTTACAGTTCAAGAAATCACGTGATATGTTCCCAAAAGGAACAATATTATCAGTGGTTGATTTCGCTGAGAATTACACGTTTAGTCCACAAAAGGAGATACAAAGTGAGTATTATCATTCAGACCAAGTATCTATATTTGTGCATATTTTGTATAGACATGTAGAGCTTGCTGTCGATGGTTTTGATAGCGATGAAAATAATCGTGAGATGATTAAGAAGTACCATTTCTACATCAGTGATGATTGAACACATGATACATGTTTTGTTTAGCATTGTTTTAATGTTATTTATAATGAATTTTTCAAACGAAGGGTCACTTTTAAAGAACATTGGGTATGGTTAGATGGTTGTGCTGGTCAATTTAAATCAACAAGATTGTTATTTTTGTTGTCTCGTCTTCATAAGAGAACCAAAATTCCACATACATGGAATTTCTTTGAGACAACGCATGGGAAAGGAGAACACGATGGTGCTGGGGCATGCGTAAAATGTGCACTTAGGAGGCATCAATTGAATCACTCAGCTTCCTGACTTGAAAATTCTTTAGATGTTGTTAATTGGTGCAAAAACAATTTAAGTCATGTATCGAACCCAAGGATGGTTGATGTGCACAGGTAGGCGTACACATTTAACTAACAATATATTATACATGTCTAGATATATATGTGTGTATACATATATGTGTGTTTTTTGTTATCAAAAAAATATTAAATATTGTTCAAAATTTGACTCATACATGTGCACGTGTGTTTTTCTCAAGTAGGTACTTTTGGAATACTGCAATGGGTGATGTTGATAGATTTTTGCTATTTAATTACCTTGGAATCCATCAAACAAGAAGTTTACACTCAATTAGGAGTAAGAACATGACAAATATACATTGCATTGAGAAACGTAAGTGCTCTTGCTTTTGTTCTACATG
This sequence comes from Pinus albicaulis, assembly GCA_034641835.2. Classification (NCBI taxonomy): domain Eukaryota; kingdom Viridiplantae; phylum Streptophyta; class Pinopsida; order Pinales; family Pinaceae; genus Pinus; species Pinus albicaulis. The sequence continues at coordinate 141,847,633 of CM076583.1, read as the reverse complement.
TATTGATCAGATAGAGTCCATCAATGACTGTGAAAACCAAATTAAGAAATTTTTTAAACCATGGAAACACGAAGAATTGACACCATTGCCCCCATCTGGAAACGTGATTGACAAGGAAATGGACGATGAAGTGGTTGTGATTGACAATGACTATGATCGTGTTTCTGAATGGTTAGAGAAGGTGATGTCTTCGCTGTCATTGCACCAGAAAATAATCAATAAAAAGTGCATTATTATTTATTACGATGCACTATGTCTAAATCCACGTTGTTGCAAGAGTATAATGATCCATCAAATTATACATACCCAATCGGTTCAACGGTGTTAATGGGACATTTCTTTGAAGAAGTAAAGAGATGTAAAGATCATATTATTTTTCAAGATTACTAGCGAGAGGTTATTTATGCCCAATATAGTCACTTGGTCATAGAAACTCGGTTGCAGTTGAAGCAAGTGAAGAGTAGAAACAAACAACGAAAATGGAGGTTATCGATAGATGATCATGATGCCATTATGGAAAATTTTCCACTAGCACATCTCATATGAGTGGAACACATTGTTGAAGATGAACAATGAACTTTAATTCTAGGGTTAGAACATATAATTGCTACAATGCATTGGACTTTATATATTTTAAGACTATATTGTGGATTGCTTTCAAATAAATGGACATGTGGATGGTTAGACGTGTGTTGGTACGAACAATATATTATGATCTACTGGATTAGGGTGTTTTTCTAGATAATTTTAAGTTATGGTGATTTAATGTGTCCATCATGTTTACTCCTAGATGATATTAACTCGCCCCTTTTTTTGCATGGATATGATGGCGATGAATGAATATTTAGTTAAATGTATATACATAATAATGTATTTAATGGTGATTTAATGTGTCCATGGTGATTTAATATGTCTATCATGTTTACTCCTAGATGACCTTAGCTCGCCCCCTTTTTTTGCATGGATATAATGGTGATGAATGAATTTTTAGTTAAATGTATGTATATAATAATGCCAAGGCAACCATGCGGTTACATCTTAGCAAACCTGATACAGGCACCCTCTAACAAAACGACCCGACCCAAACTCGTTTCATCGGGTGTCCTCCGAAGGCGCGATGCCCTCCGCCCGACCGAACGAACGCACAAGGGGGAAAACGAAAAATGGCCCGCATGAACGTGCACAAGGCAAGCGTGCGGTCACAACTTAGCAAACCTAATACAGGCACCCTCAAACGAAACGACCCGATCCGAACTCATTTCATCAGGCACCCTCCCAAGGCGCGATGCCCTCCGCCCGACCAAATGAACGCACAAGAGAGAAAATGGAAAACGGCCCACACAAACGTTCACAATGCACCTGTGTGGTCACAACTTAGCAAAGCTGATACGGGCACCCTCAAACGAAACAACCCAACCTGAACTTGTTTGATCAGGTGCCCTCCCAAGGCGCGATGCCCTCTGCCCGACTGAACGAACGTACAAGGGAGAAAATGACAAACAGCCCACACGAACTGCACAAGGTACGCGTGCGGTCACAACTTAGCAAATCTGATATGGGAACCCTCAAATGACCCGAACCGACCCGAACTTGTTTCATCGGGCGCCCTCCCAAGGTGCAACGCCCTCCGCCCGACCGAACTAACGTGTTAGCCACCTATAAATTTTTGTCAAGCAAGCAGGTGGCTAAATATTTTTCTGAGCCTTCAAGAAATACATTTCCTCTGATAACATATCATTCTTGAAGCCTTTATGTGTCCTTTTCCTTTGAAAATATCTTCACTGCTGTTTCCACTGAAAAAGCCTCACTGTTTGTGAAAACATTGTGTTCAGGAAAGCCCCCTTTTGCTCCCTTTTACCCCTGCAAATTCCCCATTTTAACCCCTTTTTTCCCTTCTCAAAATCTCCTAAAAAACCCTCAAAATCCCCTCCTTAGTCCCCTAAACCATCGAATTCCCCTTTTACAACCTTGTGAGTCCCTTCATTTGGCGAAAAAATCCCTTTGTTTCCCTACCGGAACCCCTTTCTAAGCCTCTCAAACTCTGTTTTTGGCCTAAAAAACCCACTTTTACCATATATCAGGCCTAAGCCCCTTTTGGCTAAGCCCCTAACCACTTCCTGACATATGACTCGCGCCCAAGACTAGGTGCTAAAGCCCTGGGCGCTAATCACAATCAGAGGTTTTTTGGGAGCGCTTTTCCTTTGTTAAATGTAAATCTCTGATGCGATTACCTTTTTTTCTATTGACCGCGGATGTAATATCCACCGTCGATCTGTAAAGATCTAATGGTCCACACTAATCTCACGTCGCCCCTCTCCATCACCCCCCGATTGAGTATTGCCTGTCGATCTGGTTCCAGATCAGACGGCTGGTGCGTACTTGCATCACGTAGACCCAAGCATCCCCACTTTCTGTCTCCCCTGATTGGAATTCTCCGATCCAATCGCGACTGTCAATCTCACCTTTGATCCGACAGCCCAGCGCTAATTGCAACATCAAATATCAGATTTTGGCCCCCTGCCTTCCTCTGATGCGATTTAATCCCCGCCGTTCATTCCCTTTGATCCAACAGCTCTCGTTCCTCGCACTCGTTCACTGCCCCTTTGCCCTCCAGTTTCCTCTTTTAATCCTGACCATCCATTCTATAGATCCGATGGCTGGGATCTAACCCACCTTTGACTTTTCCCCCACCTAACCAATCGTGCATCTCCCCGTATCGTGCTACATCGCCCGCCGTCAGATCTCGTCGCACCACATCCAACGGCTAACACGCATATCGCGTTTTTCTAGCATCTGTGCTTTAACGCTTTAAAATAGCGCAATATGGGCGGTTTTATTTTTCCACGCGTCATGCAGCGACATATATCACGTTTTTTTGGGATATTTTCAAAACCACTCCCAAGCAGTGTGAAAACAGTTGTTTTTCACCTAAAAACCACTTCCCCACCTCCGCTTCCGAAAGCCCATCAGGAGATCTCGACCGTTGATCTAATCCCGATCAACGGCCCACACTGCATCGCATTCCCATTCATGTTTTTTCCATCAGACTCCCACAGAGTTTCATCGGAGGAATCTCCACTGTTGATCTCCTCCTGAGATCTAACGGTCCATATTTAGAATTGCCCTCCGCCCGCCGGTCCCACCATTCAAAGCCACATTTCATTTGATTTTCATCGATTTCCTTTGTATTTCGCCAAAGTATAAACTTTTAATGTTTTACATTAAAAATTTTATTTCTCCGCCTAACCTCTAAAGCCACTCCATCAGTGAATCTCCACCGTCGATCACTACCACCTAATCTGATTGGACAATCCACAACCATTTCTCCATCGGACCTTCATCCGATCATGTTTCCACCATTTCATAGCATTTTTCAGTCCTCTTCCACTGCATTCACCTCATCCATAATTGCTGCGTTGCCATTCCCATAGTCTTCCACATCATTCAACACCCACTCCCATGGATTTTCTTAACAAGTTTATTGGTTTTGCAAGTGTTTAAGGATTTCGGTTGCGCTTTGTCTCATTAGTCACATACAAAGTTGTACAGTGGTGCAAAATACCATTTTTAGAGCCAGATATTGTAGAGAGAATGCCTGGGAAGGTTTTGAACGAAATATTTCATCGGAAGAACAGTGTTCAACTCTGTAAAACCTCCAGCGCCATTAAAGCTGCATTACCATAGACAAAGATAGTCACAGAAGCGGCAAAGGGTATCAGTGAAGAATTAAATAGATTTAAAGCCTGTTATTGAAGATCTTGAGCTTTAATTCACTGTTTAAAAGGCGAATGTACAAAATTGAAGACCTTATGATTGACACAGAAGGCCTAATGAGGCCTAAAAGCATAGAAAAAATCTGATCAGTGTTTCACATCAGCAGAAGTTTCTTTCCCGAGAAAGGACAAGTTCCCACAATGCTTTTTACTCTTCATCAACGTTCCCGAGAAGATCACCACCCTGACAGAAAATCCTAATGTTGCCAGGGCATTTGTTACACAGTATGGCAGGCCTACAAGTCATTTAACTGCCTCACTTGTCCCAGAGTACTACAGATTACTACAGCCGAAAAGTACATTAAAGAACATACCTGGAGTTACTATCAGCCTGTCGAAGACTATTCTTTCACCATGGAAAATTTTAGGGGCTAATATTCGCAGGTGGGCTAATTTTCCATGGTTTTTCCAAAAAAAAGATTCGCCAATTTCCATTTTTTTATAAATATGATTCGCCCAAATTTTACAATATAAAATTATTTTACAGTAAAAATAGCCAACATGATATATAAAATTATATAATATCATTATAATTTTGAATAGTTTTACAAATACATCAATAAACATTTTATAGTTTTCATATTAGGGACTAGTGAGATTCGCCAAATTTTTAAACTTCAAGAGAATTTTCCATCCTTAAAATTATCCCTGTCTTTCACCCAAAGGGTACTGAGAATCAATGCAGTGATATTAAAACAAAATGGGCCTCGAGCTCACTTCTTCCTCTGTTTTAATGTTTCATTTAAAGTTCTATCTACCTCCTCTACCTCTCTTTCAGCTATAAAACTCATGAAAAATACATTGTAAAGGTTGTTGATCGGATAACCGTGGATTGTAAGCTGTTTCTCTTGAGATATAGTTCTGTGTGCATAGTTGTAAAATAGGCTGAGGAGATGATTTCAGACTGAATATCAGGCTGTTGGACAATGTTGTATATGACTGGTGTTGCTATTTAATATGAAAAGAATTTTCATTGGATCCTGATTTAAATCAGCGGTGATGTGTTCTACCCTTGTCTCTGTTTTCCTTCTGTAATTCATCATATTTCATTTCTCTGATAAGAATCAGTAAACTGGCTTAGGATATACCCTTGCATGGTACCCGAATGCTTCCTGATCTTCTTATCTTTGATGTTTTCTACTAATTTTGCTATCTGAGAACAAGTTCAAGGTAATTTAGCCAGTATAGTAGTTGGTTTCCCCTGCTTACTGATGCATGAATTTAGAGTCTATTCTTAGATGTTCTTGTCTAGTTTTAATTGAAAGAATTGGGATATTGGGAGATTAGAACTAATTCTGTCTAACTAGGGTCCTTTTCTAACAATTAAACCTTTCTAGGTTCCCTTAAGTTGAATTTCAAAGCATTGAAAGTTCAAAGTCTTTCTCTGATCTCAGGCTTCACCTTTGTGTTAAATATTTAATGTTTTCTTATTGTCTAAAGATCCAGCCTCTTAGGAGTTTGATCATAGGTGTTTAAGGCATGCCTTGTCCCTAGATTTTCTTCCTACGTGGTCACCTTGGAGGTTTCCTTGTCATTCACCTTCATTCCTAATCATTTCATCCCATACTATCATCTTTAAAATATCCTCTATTTTAGATGACCAGCCCATTTGAAAGCCTTGGATATCGAATTGCAAGTAAACCCTTTTATGACTCCATTTCCCAATGGCCTTGAGCTTTCTTTGAATTGTGTCCCATGGCCTAAATCCTCTTTTCTCACCCTTTTTATTATATTGAACCCTTCTTTCATGTTTCCCAACAACCAAATAAACAAACAAAACAAAACAACAACCCTTGTGCCTTATAACTAGCCTAATACCTTAAATTAGAACTTCAAAGATATATATTTATTTGCCTTTATAGAGAGATCCCTCTCTGGTCCCAGGAGGGCTAGATCCTGAGGTCCCAAAGTGGTTTGATGTTGTCTTATCTTTTGGCATTGCCAAACCTGCCAAAACATAGGAACCCCAACATAATGGTGACTCCACTGGGGAACCTTTGAGTAAAACACACATTTAAACACTTCTAAGAACTCAAAGGAGACCATAGTAGCCTGAGTTTTGTTGTTAATCACTGTGGTGGACAGTAGATTTCCTTGAAAAATTTTAAACCTTCCACCTGGCGACTCCACGGTTCCTTAATGACTGGAGACTCCACTGGTGATCAGTAGGCCTGCTGATTATCTTGGTTTTCACAGGACTCCACTGGGATACTAGTTTTCATTACAACATCAACCATATTAGAAGAAAAACATAGGGTAAGGCTTCTTTTTTAAGAGACAGACATACTGGATTCAAGAACAGTCTATACAAGAGCTTATCCTATCCCAAACCCACCTGAAATAGTTGATAATCCAGAGATAATTCTTAGGAAATATCCCAACCCTAGAAAGCCAACTATTATCAGACCCATCCATGGAGCTAGCTCTGCACCAGAGAACTTTACAGCCCTATCAGACACCCATTTTGACTTAGACTCACAAAGTGATTTACCAAGAACTAAGTCATTCAATGCTTTAGATCAGACAGAACTCGAGCTTCTGAGTTCACCATCTTATAGTGGTCAGCATATTAGGGATAGAGAAACCCCTGCATCTACATATTTGAATATTCATTTCATTCAAAACTTGGGCCTCTATCATCCTAAATCAGCTCAATAGTGTGTTGCTGGTCCTAGCATTTTTGTCATCCATATACCTGCTACGCAAACCAATCCTTTACCTCCTCAGAACACCATCATGGCAGCTTGGTATGCACCTCTAGTGTTACCATAGCCTCTGGCTCCACTACCAAATTATTATCAGTCTAAAATCCCTCACTTCACTGAGAAAGAGTCTACCACAGCTCAACATCATGTAGATAGGATGGAAGATGCCTTTGACTATATGGAAATTGAAGATGAAACCATTAAGATGAGGATATTTGCTCAGAGTTTAGGAGGAGAAGTGAAGAATTTGTTTAAAGGCCTACCTCCTAATAGCATCAATGACCTTCCTTCTTTGCACCAAACTTTCATAAACAAATGGGAAGTCAAAAGCAACCCTCTCCAAATCTTAGCTAAATACAAGAATCTTAAGAGAAATGTAGGGGAGAGTGTCCATGACTATTCTACAAGGTTTAAAAGTGTCTACAATGCTCTTCCAACACATATGAAACTTCCCCAAGGAATGGCCTTAGTAAAATACCCTGAAGGATTTGATGCTAATATGGCCTACCAGCTTAGGGAGAGAGATTACAACACATTAGAAGACATGCAAAAACGAGCAGTGAATGTAGAAGCAAACCTGATTGAAAAAAGGGCCAAAATGAGGGTTGAGAAGAAGGTAACCTATAGAGATGACACATCAGCTTCCACATCTGATCCCAAATATGACAGTATAGCCAAAAACATGGAAAGGCTAGAGAAAATGATGGAGAAAATGGTTGTCACAGTCAGTAATCAAAACATAAACCAAAATCATAACCAGAATCGGAACTTTAGGAGGAACAATCATCCAAACAGACAGAGAGACTCTGATCAACAATTCATACCCCCTTTTCAAGAGAATTTCCTTGATGAAGATGAGGGGATAATAGAAGAGTTCGAGGGAACCACAATAAACATGGTGGAAGTAGACAACTCGATCCACACCTGTTCCATAGAAGATAATCAGGCCTCATACTCACATTGGGATGAAGAAGGATTGGAATCTGAGGATTATAGGTTGGGATTTGAAAATGCCAGCATGCAGGTCAGAGAATAGTATGAACTTAGAAGAAAGAAGAGCTTATACACTTCCAAACCTAAAGCCTCTGAGATCACCATTAAGAAAATGCCTGAGAAAACTCCTAAGGTGACTGCTGAAAGTAACAAATCAGCAGCTAAGAGTTCTGGGAAGAAAAAAGAAAAAGACAGCCAAAATAATGATAAACAAAGTCAAGAAACCAGTAGTACTAGCACTGCAACTAATGCTTCTGATAAAACAGCTTCAAACATTGTACATAGTGAGAATCAACACGCTGATTCTGCCACTAAAATAGTGGCCTATAGAACAAAATTGAGCCTTTCAAAGAGTCAATCTCCTTTCAATTTGGAGAGTGAGATTGCTAAAATTAAAATTTTTGTCCCACTCTCCAAACTGGCCACTCAGGATGTATATAAAGGCCAAATTTTTAAAGCTCTAAATCTAGGAGAAAATAGTGACACTGTCAATCTAAGTGATGATAAACTAGCCCTTTTGTTTGGCCCAAAGATAGAAGGGAAATTTCAGGAAGGGATAGCACCTCCTTTTTATATCAACCTCAATATCCATGAAAAGATCCTTCACAACGCAATGCATGACTCAGGGGCTTCACACAACCTTATGCCTAAGGTAATTATGGAGAATTTAGGCCTAGAAATAACCAGACCTTATAAGGAATTATATTCATTTGACTCTAGTAGGGTGAATTTCCTTGGCCTAATCAAAGATATTTGTGTGAATTTGACCCAAATACCAGCCAAGTGTATGGTTATGGATGTTGTAGCGGCAGATATGCCACCTAAGTATGACATGTTTCTATCAAGGTCATGGGGAGCCAAGCTGCAAGGTACAATGCAGATGGATGGGTCATATGCCACAATCCCTATCTTTAGCCAGCTTAGAAGAATACACAAAGAGGCACAAATGAAGTTTATGGTTAGCAGCCCTGAAAAACCTGAAAATTAACCTCTGTACTCTATCCATATAGATCTGGACTCTTTTATCCTTTGCAATGACGAATACATAGGTGAGCCAGAGCTAGAAGACAAAGATGCAAAAAATAGAGTAGAGCCCAAAGATCTTAACATAATGGCCACTCTATATATAGAGGGAGACGAGAAAGAAACGTTAGAATAGTGCACTGAATCAGAAACTCAGAGTGAACAAAACCAAGACTACAAACTACAGACTAATGATCACTTTGAACTCCATGCACATCATGAAGAACAAAACATTCCACACCACGGTGCAGACCCCATAATACAACATAATGGTGAACAGAGCATTAGGGGTGAAACCGATAGCCAATCTGAAAACAAACCCTAATGGAGGATGAACTTTGATGGGTCTTGCACTAGAAAGAATGCAGGGGTTGGAGTGTGGTTACATAGTACTGAGAGTGACTATGCTGAGATTCATGCCTTCAAACTAGATTTTAAATGTACAAACAATATCGCAGAGTATGAGGCTCTCATCCTAGGCTTGAATCTATTGAAAAAACTAGGAGAACGAAGGATAGATGTCCATGGAGACTCTGAGTTAGTCATCAAACAAGTGAACGGTGAGTACACTGCGAAGCACCCTAGATTGAGAGCATACAGAAATGATGCTATGGATTTACTGAAAACCTTTGTAGAATACGAACTTGTGTTTGTTCCTAGGATTCAGAACATAATTGTGAATGGATTAGCCTTCATATATAGTTCATATCAGAAGTCACCTAGTGACAAACAGATCATCATTCAGACAAAATATAGACCTGTAGTGCCTGATAATGAGAAATATTGGCAGGTGTTTGAGGGCGACAAGCAGATAGAGGATTTCTTGCTTGGCAGGAATGAATTTTAATTCTCTAATTCAGACTCTAAATCCGATGAAAGCTACTTGAACGGAAAGCCCCCTAATGAAGAAAAATCACCCCCTAACGTAGAAATAAACGTGTTAATGGAAGAACTTGGAACTCAAACTGAAGAATACAAGAACGCGGAAAAAGAAGAAATAGAGGTGCTGCAGTCAAAATATAAGAATATACCCAGAGGACTGGCAACTTTAGAGGACCTTTTTTATTTTAACGACGTAGCGAAGAAACCCACTATAGAACAGTCAAACTCTGATGTTGAGGAATGCAACATAGGCATCGAAGATAAGCCTAAGATGATTAAATTGGCTAAGTCGTTGCTAGTAGACATGAAAAATAAATATATTGACTTATTTAAAGAGTTCGTCGATGTGTTTGACTGGAGCTATGAGGACTTAAAAGCCTATGATACGAAGATCATCTGGCACAAAATCCCACTGAAAGGAAACCAAAAACCCTTTAGGCATAAACTGCATAGAATTAACCCAGTACAACTGCCTCTAGTTGAAAAGGAAATCAAAGAGATGTATGAGGCAGGAATTATAGTGCCTGTGAGGTTTTCCGATTGGGTTTCCAACCTTGTAGCTGTGAGGAAGAAGACAGGTGAGATCAGATTGTGCATTGATTTCAGAAACCTTAACAGAGCTTCACCTAAAGAAAATTACCCCTTACCAAATATGGAACATGTTATCCCCTCATAAATTCCTTGACAAGCAAGCAAGGGGCTAGATTGTTTTATGAGCCTTCAAGGACTGCATTTCCCTTGAAAACACATCATCCTTGAAGCCTTTTTATGTTCCCTGCCTTTGACTGTTTCCCTCTACTGTATTGATGTCAATGAGCCTTACTGATGAAGAATGATGCTCCCATAGGCCATTATCTTCTCCTTATACCTCTGCGGAATGCTTCATTTCACCCCTTTTTACCTTTTGTCAAAGTCTCCTTTGTTCCCCATAAATCCCCCCTTACTCTCCTAAATCTCCCCAAAATCCTCATCAAATCCCTCCCTTGCCCTTTGTTTTTCCAAATTCCCCCTTAGTCCTCCTATCGTTACCCTCCCTAACCATTAAAATCCATTTAAAGGGCTAAAAAAGCCACTTTTAAACTTTATGTTAGGGCTTAGCACCTTTCCCGCCGGCCCCTTTAAACCTTTTCCCCATATAACCCAGCGCTAAGACCAAGCGCTTGGGTCCTGAGCGCTAATCGCAATCGGAAATTGTTGGAGGGGAAAATTCCTTTGTAAAAATCTAAAATTCCGATGTGATTGGTTTAATACACTAAGTCCTGCGATGTGTTATCAACCATTGATCTGATTTTTGATCTAACAGACGAGCGCTGATCGCACCACCCGCCCTAATCACAATCAGAAGCTTTGTAATGAACCTTTCCTGTTTCCCCCGATTGCTATTGCCCGACTTAATCTCCATCGTTGATCTGTTATTGGGATCGGACGGCCCGTGCAATATCGCAATCCATTCAATCGCAAGACTTATGTTGTGTCCCCTGATCAGTCCATCGCAAATGTTTGCGATGCGATTGATCGCAACCCCTTACGACCATCACAATTGCTTTCTCCTCCGATTGATCGCAAGTCCCGTCTCCCGATCTCATCTCAGCCGTCCATTCCCCCGCCGATCCGATGGCCATCGCACTCCCCGCCTAATCGCAATTGGAAGTTTGTTGGTGTCATCCTTTGTGTCCCCTCCGATTGCGATCTCCTGATCCACATCTCCATCGTTCGTTCCTACGCCAGATCCAACAGTCATCGCTTCCCCTTCTTAATTGCAATCGGAACTTATGTATTGTGTTCCCCCTGCTTCTTCCCGATTGCAATGCCCCGAGTTAATCACAACCGTCCGTTGGATCTGAAGATCTGACGGCCCAGATCTAGTCGCCTTCCGCCTCCGGCTGGGTCCCACCTCGTACGTCCACTTCCACGCATTTCATTGTGTTTTCTTCCATTTCCTTTGCATTTTCATTTTTAACCAAATTATCATGTTTTCATTAAAAGTCTCGTGTTTCATATATGTTCCATTCTATTTCATAAGGCCGTCCCTCCGATTGATCTTCGCCGTTGATCTTTGTCCCTGGACCACGATCTAACGGTCTGCGCTGCATTCTACCACCAAACCCTATTATTCGCCGTATCAATGCATTTTTCACATTCACTTCATTCAAAAACACTGTTTCACCACACCATCGTGCCATTGTTCTCCTGTCCTCCATAGTCACCCCCCTATGCATGGATTTCATAACTCAGTCCTGTGTTTTGCAGGGTTATCAGGTGGGAACGACCGCCATGATTACACTGTCCTTAATACAGTGGCAAGATTTCGCAGAAAGAGATATAAATGAAGCAGCAGAGAGCTCAATGCACAGAAAGCTAAGTCAGCAGGTTTTCACATTAGTAGATCATTCTAAAGGAAAATGCGCCCATACCAGCTTCGTTATTTACCGTGTTCCTGAAGATTTCCACCTTGACCACAGTCCCAAGCTACCAGAGTAGTTGTTAATGCGTTATGGCAGGCCATTCAACTTTTCACTTCACTCCTTTGTTTATTCAACAGAGTACTGCACAGTACTACAGCTAGAGTACATCAGGACCATACCAGAGTAAATGGAAGCAGAAGAAAACCATTCTTATGTCCAAGACGTGCGAGAGATTAATGCTCAGAGTTTAAAACAGAATGGACTTCGACCCTCTTCCTCTTCTGAGTGTTAATGTTGCATTTAGTTTTCTACCTACCTCCTCTGCTTCTCTTCAGTTATAAAAATCATGAGAAAACTATTGTAAAGGTTGTTGATGAGATATCAGAGAACTGAAAGTTGTTTCTGTGAGATATAGTTATGTGTAAAGTCATAAGATAGGATGAAGAAAGATGTATTCAGGCTAAATGTTCACGCTGTGGGAAATGTTGTACATGACTGGTGTTGTTTTTTAATATGACAAGCACATTTCTTTGGATCCTGATCTAAAGCAGCTGGTGATGTTTTTCTATCTCTGTGTTTTATTTCATTTCATTACACTTCTTCTGGCTTGCATCAAAAATCTAGCATAGGATTTGCCCTTGTTAGGCACCCTATGTTTCTGCTCTCCTTGCCTTTATATTTTCTACTAAATGTGTTATCTAAGGATTGATTTCAATTAATTTAACCAGTGTAGTGGTCTGATATATTACTAGCTGATGTATGAATGAATGGAATCTGTCTTTAGATGTTCTTGTTTAGATTTAATTAAATGAGTTGAGAACACTGGGGGGTTTAGAACTCTGTCTCTGCCTCACTAGTATCTTTCCATTTCAATTAAACTTTCCAAGTTCCCTCAAGTTGCCTCTGATTATGTCCAAGTAGGTCTAGAGTTAAATGACCTCTGACCTGATCTATAGATAGAATTGGATGGTTTTCCTCTTTTCACTTTCAATCCTTAATGTTTCCATGCCACACAAACATTTTAGGATCCAATGCTTTAGATGACTAGCCCAGCTGAAAGCTTGCACATTGAACAACAAGTAAACCCTTTCCTGACTCCATTGCCCAATGGTCTTGATGTTCTCTGAGTTATCTACCTTAGCCTAAAATCCTCTCTACTCATTCCCTTGTCTTATATTGAACCCTTCATTCCTGATTCCCAACAACCAAACTCAAAGCAAACCATATCAAACAAACAAACGTTGTGCCTATGACTAGCCTAACATATTAAATTTGAGCCTCAAAGACATATATACTTTGACTATTATAGAGAGATCCCTCTATGGACCTAGGAGGGTTAGATCCTAGGGTCTAAAAGTGGTTTGATGTTGTCTTATCTTTTGGTATTGCCAAATCTGCCAAAACATAGGAACCCCAACATAATGGCGACTCCACGGGGGAAGAGACCAATCAGCCTGATTTGGTAAATCACTGTGGTGGACAGTAAAAGTTTGAATCATCCACCTGGCAACTCCACAGTTCCTAAATGATTAAAAGACTCCACTGGTGATCAGCAGGCCTGCTGATTATCTTGGTTCACATTAGACTCCACTGGGAGACCAAAGCCATTACAACATCAAACACAATAGAAGCAACAAATAGGGTTAAGCTGCTTGATTGGAAAACACCATTCTGGCTTTCAAAACCATTCACACAAGAGCTTATCCTAACCGAAACCCACCTAAAATAGTTGATAACCCTGAGAGAATCCTTAGGAAATCACCTACACCAAGAAGATCAACTATTTCCAGTCACATCTGTAGATCTAACTCTGCACCTGAAGATCTTACAACTCTATCACACCTTCATCTTGACCTAGACCTACCCGATAGATTACCAAGAACTAGGTCATTCAGTGTTCCAGATCAGCCAGACCTTGAGCTTCCTGATTCACCACCTCAAAGTGGTAAATACATTAGGGACAGAGAAACCCCACCATCTACGCCTCCTGATATTCACTTCATTCAAAACTTGGGGCTCTCCCACCCTAAATCTGCTCAAAAAATCTCTGCTAGTCATAATATCCCTGCCATCCATATACCAGCTGCCCAAGTCAACCCTTTACCTCATCAAAACATCATCATGGCAGCCTGGTATGCACCTCTGGTTTTACCTCAGCCTCTAGTACCCTTACCCAATGATTATGAATCAAAGATCCCACACTTTACTGCAAAAGAGTCTACCATAGCCCATTCCCATGTAGATAAGATGGAAGATTCTTTTGACTACATGGAGATAGATGATGATATAGTCAAAATGAGAATCTTTGCCCAGAGCTTAGGGGGTGATGTGAATAAATGGTTTAAGGGCCTACCTCCAGGTAGCATAAATGACCTCCCAGCTCTATATCAGACTTTCATAAATAAATGGGAATTTAGGGCAAATCCTCGCCAACTCCTAGCAGAGTACATGAACCTTAAAAGAAACATAGGAGAGAGTGTCCACGATTACACAACGAGATTCAACAACATTTACAATGCTCACCCTCCACACTTGAAACCTCCCCAAGGTATGGCTCTAGCGAAATACCCCGAAGGCTTTGATGTTGACATGGCCTATCAGCTTAGGGATAAAGAATACAACACATTGGAGGACATGCAGAAAGGAGAAATGAATATAGAGGCAAATCTGATTGAGAAAAGAGCGAGATTAAGAGTTGAGAAAAAGGTAACATATAGATATGACAATGTAGCTTCCACGTCTGACCCCAATTATGACCGTCTATCTAAAAACGTGGAAGAACTACAACAAATGGTAAAAAAAATGGTTGTCACAGTTAGTAACCAAAACAGAAATCAAAACCATAACTAGAACTAGAACTTTAGAAGAAACAATGCCACCCCCAACAAACAAAGAGAATCAGATCAACAAGTTATTCCCCCATTCCAAGAGAATTTTCTTGATGAAGATGAGGGAATCATAGAAGAGTCTGAGGGAAACACAATTAATATGTTTGAAACAGAAGATTCAATCCATAACTTTTACTCAGAAGAAGATCAACCCTCACCCTCTTGTTGGGATGAGGAATGGTTAGAATCTAAAGATTACAGATTAGGATTTGAAAATGCCATGATGCAGGTCAGAGAACAATATGAACTTAGAAGAAAAAAGAGCCAAGGAACTGCCAAACCAAAAGCTTTTGAGGTCATCATCAAGAAAAGACCTGAGAAAAATTCTAAAGCAACTGCTAAAAGTAACAAATCAGCAGCTGAGAGTTCTGGAAAGAACAAAGAAAAAGACAACCAAAACACTGATACACAAGGTAAACCAGCTAGCAGCACTAGCATTGCAGTTAGTGCTCCTGATAAAACTATCACAAACACTGTACAATACGAGAATCAACACACTGATTCAGCCACTAAGGCAGTGGCTAACAAAACAAAGTTGAACATTCCAAAGAGTCAGTCCACTTTCAATTTGGAGAGTGAGATTGCAAAAATTAAAATCTTTGTCCCACTCTCTGAGCTGGCCACTTAGGATGTATATAAAGGCCAAATTTTGAAAGAATTAAATTTAGGTGAGAACAATGACACTGTAAATCTGAGTGATGATCAACCTGCCCTTCTGTTTGGTCCAAAGATAGAAGGAAAGTTTCAGGAAGGGGTAGTGCCCCCTTTTTATATCAGTCTTAATATCCATGATAAGATTCTCCACAATGCAATGGATGATTCTGGGCAATCACACAACCTGATGCCTAAAGTAGTGATGGAAAGATTAGGCCCAGAGATAACCCGTCTCTAGAAAGACCTATATTCATTTGACTCTAGTAGAGTAAAGTGTCTTGGCCTGATCAAAGATTTATGTGTGAGCCTTACTCAGATGCCTGTCAAGTGTATGGTCATGGATGTTGTTGTGGCAGATGTGCCACCCAAGTATGGCATGTTATTATCAAGATCACGGGGAGCCAAGCTGCAAGGAACAATGCATATGGATGGGGCTTATGCCACAATCCCAATCTTTGGCCAACTAAGAAGACTGTACAGGGAAGCACAAATGAAATTCCTGGTTAGTAGCCCCGAAAGGCCTGAAAATTCTCCTCTGTACTCTGTGCATACAGACTTGGAGTCCTTTATCTTCTGCAACGATGAATCTTTGGGGGAACCAGAGTCTGAAAACGTAGACACAAGAAAAGGTACACATGATGAAACAGAACCAATGGACTTTAGCATAATGGCTACCCTAGACTCAGAGGATGAAGACGTAGAAAAATTTGAGCAGTGCACTGAAACAACAGCGCAAAATGAACCAGAAGTATAATGCAATCAGCCAACTAGTCACCTCTCTGACTTCCACACCCATAACGAAAAACTAAATAGCCCACAGCCTAGTGCCAACCCTATAATGCGACATAATGGCGAACCCAGCTGTATGGAAAGAAATGATAACAAAAATGAGAGTGAACCCCTGTGGGAAATGAGTTTCGATGGGTCTTGCACAAGAAGAACTGCCAGAGCTGGGGTATGGCTACGTAACACAGAGAGCGACTACACAGAGATCCATGCCTGCAATATGCATTTCAAATGTACCAATAACATTGCAGAGTATGAGGCCCTTATCCTGGGTTTAAATCTGTTGAAGAAAATAGGAGCCCGTAGAATAGCCGTGCAGGGAGACTCTGAATTGGTTATCAAACAGGTGAACAGTGAATACATAGCCAAACACCCTAGGTTGAGAGCATATAGGAATGATGCTGTGGATATATTGAAAACATTTGTTGAATACAAATTAGTGTTTGTTCCTAGAAATCAGAATGCCATTGCAAATGGATTAGCTTGCCTAGCTAGTTCATACCCTAAGACCCCAAGCGACCAACAGATCACCATTCAGACCAAATTCAGACCCGCAGTGTCGGATAACGAAAAATACTAGCAGGTCTTTGAGAGGGATAAAAAAATTGAAGATTTTTTGATAGGCAGGAACGAGTTTGAGTTTTCTGATTCAGACTCTGTGTCTAGTGATAGCAGCCTAAGTGAGGAACCCTCAGACGAGGAAGAAACACCTCGTAACATAGAAATAAACACTTTAAATGAAGAAACTAGAAATTCAACCATAGAATGCGAAAACACGGAAATTGAAGAAGTTGAGGTGCTACAGGCCAAAGACAAGAACATACCTCGAGGCTTGGCGCCTTTAGAAGACCTTTTTGATTTCGATGATGTAGCTAAAAAGCCTACCATAGAGCACACAGACTCTGACATTGAAGAATGCAACATAAGCACAAAAGACAGTCCCAAAATGATTAAATTGGTTAAGTCTCTTCCTGCGAACATGAAAAAGAAATACATTGACCTTTTTAAGGAATTTATTGACGTGTTTGCGTGGAGTTATGAGGACTTAAAGTCTTACGACACTAGCATTATACAACATAAAATACCTTTAAAAGAAAATCAGAAACCTTTCAGGCAGAAACTTCGTAGGATAAACCCAAAAAAATTGCCTGCAGTTGAAAAAGAGATTAAAAAGATGTATTAGGCAGGCATAATATTTCCTGTGAGGTTCTCTGATTGGGTATCAAACTTAGTGGCTGTGAGAAAGAAAACAGGGGAGATCAGACATTGTATTGACTTCAGAAATCTTAATAGAGCCACACTCAAAGACAATTACCCTTTGCCAAAAATGGAACACATTCTACAACAGGTAGTAGGCTCAAAAAGGATTTCTCTTTTGGATGGTTTTTTAGGATACAACCAAGTTTTAGTACTCCCAGAAGATTAACTCAAAACAGATTTTACCACTCCTTGGGGCACCTTTATGTATGTAAAAATGCCCTTTGGACTGATGAACACTGGTGCAACCTTCCAAAGAGAAATGGATATAGATCTTTTAGATGAGATAGGACACTTCATTGTTATTTACTTGGATGACATAACAGTCTATTCCAAGACTGAGGAAGAACACCTAGAACATCTGAGGAAAGTGTTTGAAAAATGCAAAAGGTTTGGTCTGTCACTGAATCCTAGAAAGACTGTATTTGGGCTGCAAGAAGGAAAACTGCTTGGCCACATTATATCTGAAAAGGGAATTAGGATAGACCCATAGAGAGTTGAGGGAATACTACAGATCACACACCCAAGAAACATCAAAGAATTACAGTCCTTCATTGGGAAAATTAACTTCCTTAGGAGGTTTATTCCCAACCTAGTTGAACACCTTAGGAATATGACTAACATGATGAAGAAAGGTGCAGGAGTTAAATGGAATGTTGGAGCTAAACAATCTTTTGAATCAGTAAAACTTGCACTCACCCAAGCTCCTGTTCTGATTAGCCCTAATTTCTCAAAATATTTCCTAATATTTTCATTTTCCTCTGAGCATACAGTAGCTGCAGTTCTACTGCAGAAAAATCCATAGGGCATGGAATAGCCAATTGCCTTTTTCAGCAAAGCACTAAGGGATGCACCCTTGAAATACGACATAATGGAAAAATAGGCCTATGCCTTAGTCAAGGCCTTAAAAGACTTTAGGGTGTACATATTGCATTCTCACACCATAGCTTATGTGCCTAACATAGTTGTCAAAGATATATTGTCCCAAGATCTTGATGGAAAGAGGGGCAAATGGATTGATATGATTTTAGAATACGACCTTGAGATAAAACCCACCAAACTAATCAAAGGCCAGGGCTTAGCTAAATTAATGGCTGAATCAAATCTGCAAGCCCCTGAAATTAACATGGTAAATGCCTTGGATGAGCAGGAAGCACTGCCTAATCCCACTGTTGAGGAGAAGTTTTAGAACTCTCCTTGGTATTCTGGTATCCTTTGTGTGCTCACCAACTTCAATGCTCCACCTGAACTGTCAAATACCAAGGCCAGATTCCTAAAACTAAAATCCAGAAGCTATTGCATTCTGAATGAAAACTTATATTGGAAAAAACCAAATGGCCTATTACTTAAATGTTTGCCTGAAACTGAAGCTGAGAGGATTAAACAAGAGTTCCATGCTGGAGAGTGTGGAGGCCACCTAAGTTGGAAAGCCACTATAAATAAAATACTCAGGGATGGTTATTATTGGCCTACACTCTTCAATGATATCCATAAGATGATAATTGCCTGCCACAAATGCCAGATTTTTGAAGGCAAGAGAAAACTCCTTCCCCTCCCTTTACAACCCATCACTGTTGAAGGTCCTTTTATGCAATGGCGCCTATATTTTATTGGAGAAATCCACCCTGCTTCTTCTACACAACACAAATGGATCTTAACAGCCACAGACTACTTCACTAAGTGAATAGAGGCCATACCTACTAGGAATTCCACAGATTCAGTCATCATTAGGTTCCTAGAAGGTCATATCCTCTATCGGTTTGGTTGCCCAAGGAAAATAATCACCGATAATGCTGTTGCTTTTTTATCCAAGAAAATGGTTGATTTTTGTCACAGGTATCAAATAGAACTTGGTCATTCAACTGCTTATTACCCACAAGGTAATGGCTTAGCTGAATCATCAAACAAGAGCCTAGTGGCCATCATCAAAAAGCTGTTAGAAGAGAACAAAAAGTCATGGCATAACAAGTTAGTGCATGCCTTGTGGGATGACAGGCTTAAAACCAAGAATTCCATTGGCATGTCACCATTTCAGCTTGTCTATGGTGCAGAAGCAATATTTCCTACCAGCCTTGGGGCACCAGTAATCAATCTGGTCCAATAGATTCAGTTAGAAGAAGATAGTATGGTGAGAAGAATAAACCAAACAATTCATCTCCAACAAACAAGGGAAGAGGTCTATAACAGAGCTATCAAAGTTCAGGAAAACATAAAGAAGTTTTTTGACAAGAGAACCAAAGCTGCCGATTTCAAAATTGGAGATAAAGTTCTGAAGTGGGACTCAAGGAGAGAGGATAAAGGAAAACATGGCAAGTTTGACAGCTTGTGGCAGGGTCCATACATCATCTAGGCCACTGTGGGTCCAAATTATTTCTTCCTACAGGAATTAGATGGTACAGAGCTGTTTGGGGGTCCTATAAATGGTAAGATGCTCAAACACTACTTCTGCTGATTTTCAATTTCCAGTTTCATTTCCATCGTACATACCATTGCAGTTTTTGTTTTCAAGAAAAAGGAGAAAATGTTTCAAAAAACAGAGGAAAAGGAGAGGTTCAGACTTTCTTAAAACATGAACCTCTGAAGTGCAAAGGATTGGCTCTAATATGATCAAAACCTGAGCCAAAGAAAGTAAGACAGCTGGTCCTAACATGCTCAAAATCTGGACCAGCAAAGAAGAAAGAAGAATCAGCTCTAACATGCCCAAAACCAGAGCTGAAACGAAGAAAGAAGTGACTCTAACATGCCCAAAACTTCAGTCACAAAGAGAAGAAGGATACTTCAAGCTTCAAATTTCAAGCCTTCACAGTTTTGTTTTCAGTTTTCCACAAATTTCTGTCCATGTGCAACTATCTTTATGCCTTGGATCCATAGCAAACTAGATTGTCTAATCCTAGTTTGACTGTTTTTAAATTTTTGTTGTAGAATATAGAGAAGAAGTCTGCTGGACAGTTTAATCCCAGCAGATATTAGATTAGGTAGAGAAACATATGATACCAACAGTATAATCTGGTCTCATGGAGAAATAAGGGTAGATTTAGAATAGGTTTATTTTCTGTTATAAAAATAAATGATGTAAAGGGTCTGCTAGTCCAAATGCACCCTAGAAGAAAAAATGCTAGGATTGTAGGATGGGTAGGTAGATTGTTTGAGAATGTTTCTGCTGATCTATCATATTTGTGGAAGCTGAGAATCGAAGAAGAAAGGTGGCTTAATCAGCAGGCATCTGGCCTACACCAAAGATCATTTTCTGAATTCTTGACTCCTTCAAGAAGAAGCCATCCCCATGTGGAGCCACTGTTAGCCCCTCATAAATTCCTTGACAAGCAAGCAAGGGGCTAGATTATTTTATGAGCCTTCAAGGAATGCATTTCCCTGGAAAACACATCATCCTTGAAGCCTTTTTATGTTCCCTGCCTTTGACTATTTCCCTCTGCTATATTGATGTCAATGAGCCTTACTGATGAAGAATGATGCTCCCATAGGCCATTATCTGCTCCTTATACCTCTGAGGAATGGTTCATTTCACCCCTTTTTCCCTTTTGTCAAAGTCTCCTTTTTTCCCCATAAATCCCCCCTTACTCTCCTAAATCTCCCGAAAATCCCCATCAAATCCCTCCCTTGCCCTTTGTTTTGCCAAATTCCCCCTTAGTCCTCCTATCGTTACCCTCCCTAACCATTAAAATCCATTTAAAGGGCTGAAAAAACCACTTTTAAACTTTATGTTAGGGCTTAGCCCCTTTCCCACCGGCCCCTTTAAACCTTTTCCCCATATAACCCAGCGCTAAGACCAAGCGCTTGGGTCCTAAGTGCTAATCGCAATCGGAAATTGTCGGAGGGGCAAATTCCTTTGTAAAACTCTAAAATTCCAATGTGATTGGTTTAATACACTAAGTCCAGTGATGTGTTATCAACCGTTGATCTGCTTTTTGTTCTAATGGATGAGTGCTGATCGCACCACCCGCCCCAATCGCAATCGGAAGCTTTGTAATGAACCTTTCCTGTTTCCCCCGATTGCGATTTCCTGACTTAATCTCCATCATTGATCTGTTATCGGGATCGGACAGCCCACGCAATATCAAGATCCATTCAATCGCAAGACTTATGTTGTGTCCCCTGATCAGTCCATCGCAAATGTTTGCGATGCGATTGATCGCAACCCCTTCCAACCATCGCGATCACTTTCTCCTCCGATTGATCGCAAGTCCCGTCTCCCGATCTCATCTCACCCGTCCATTCCCCCTCCGATCCGACGACCATTGCACTCCCCGCCTAATCGCAATCGGAAGTTTGTTGGTGGCATCCTTTGTGTCCCCTCCGATTGCGATCTCCCGATCCGCATCTCCACCATTCGTTCCTCCACCAGATCCAATAGTCATCGCTTCCCCTTCTTAATCGCAATCAGAACTTATGTATTGTGTTCCCCCTGCTTCTTCCCGATTGCGATGCCCCGAGTTAATCACAACCGTCCGTTGGATCTGAAGATCTGACGACCCAGATCTAGTTTCCTTCCGCCTCCGGCTGGGTCCCACCTCATACGTCCACTTCCACGCATTTCATTGTGTTTTCTTCCATTTCCTTTGCATTTTCATTTTTAACCAAAGTTTCATGTTTTCATTAAAAGTCTCATGTTTCATATATGTTCCATTCTATTTCATAAGGCCGTCCCTCCGATTGATCTTCGTCGTTGATCTTTGTCCCCAGACCACGATCTAATGGTCTGCGCTGCATTCTACCACCAAACCCTATTATTCACCATATCAATGCATTTCTCACATTCACTTCATTCAAAAAAACTATTTCACCACACCGCCATGCCATTTTTCTCCTATCCTCCATAGTCACCCCCCTATGCATGGATTTCATAACTCAGTCCCGTGTTTTGCAGGGTTATTAGGTGGGAAAGGCCGCCATGATTACACTGTCCTTAATACAACGACAATATTTCGTAGAAAGAGATATAAATGAAGCAGCAGAGAGCTCAATGCACAGAAAGCTAAGTCAACAGGTTTTCACATCAGTAGATCATTCTAAAGGACAAAGCACCCATACCAGCTCCGTTATTTACCGTGTTCCTGAAGATTTCCGCCTTGACCACAGTCCCAAGCTACCAGAGAAGTTGTTAATGCATTATGGCAGGCCATTCAGCTTTTCACTTCACTCCTTTGTTTATTCAACAGAGTACTGCACAGTACTGTAGCCAGAGTACATCAGGACCATACCAGAGTAAATGGAAGTAGAAGAAAACCATTCTTGCATCCAAGACGTGCGAGAGATTAATGCTCAGAGTTTAAAACAGAATGGGCTTTGGCCCTCTTCCTCTTCTGAGTGTTAATGTTGCATTTAGTTTTCTACCTACCTCCTCTGCTTCTCTTCAGTTATAAAAATCATGAGAAAACTATTGTAAAGGTTCTTGATGAGATATCAGAGAACTGCAAGCTGTTTCTGTGAGATATAGTTCTGTGTAAATTCATAAGATAGGATGAAGAAATATGTATTTAGGCTGAATTTTCAAGCTGTGGGCAATGTTGTACATGACTAGTGTTGTTTTTTAATATGACAAGCACATCTCTTTGGATCCTGCTCTAAAGAATTTGGTGATGTTTTTCTATATTTGTGTTTTATTTCATTTCATTACACTTCTTCTAGCTTGCATCAGAAATCTGGCATAGTATTACCTTTCCTTGTTAAATGCCTATTGCTTATCTACTTCTTATTCATATAATGTGTTATCTAAGGATTGATTTCAATTAATTTAACAGTGTAGTGAGTACGATATATTGCTAGGCTGATGTATGAATTAATGGAATACGTACTGATTCTTGTTTAGATTTAGGTGAATGAGTTGAGAACAGTTTGGGGGGTTTAGAACTACGTCTCTCCTAGATCTTTCCATTTCATTCAAACTTTTAAATTCCTCAAGTTGCCTCTGATTATGTCCAAGCAGGTCTGGAGTTAAATGACCTCTGACCTGATCTATAGACAAAATTGGATGGTTTTCCTCTTTTCACTTTCAATCCTTAATGTTTCCATGCCACACAATCATTTTAGGATCCAATGCTTTAGATGACTAGCCCAACTGAAAGCTTGCACATTGAACAACAAGTAAACCCTTTCCTAACTCCATTTCCCAATGGCCTTGATGTTCTCTAAGTTATCTACCTTAGCCTAAAATCCTCTCTGCTCATTGCCTTGTCTTATATTGAACCCTTCATTCCTGATTCCCAACAACCAAACTCAAAACAAACCAAATCAAACAAACAAACCTTGTGCCTATAACTAGCCTAAAATATTAAATTTGAGCCTCAAAGACATATATACTTTGACTATTATAGAGAGATCCCTCTCTAGACCTAGTAGGGCTAGATCCTAGCGTCTAAAAGTGGTTTGATGTTGTCTTATCTTTTGGTATTTCCAAATCTACAAAAACATAGGAACCCCAACAGAACACATCCTCCAGAGGGTAGTTGGCTCAAAAAGGATCTCTCTGTTAGATGGCTTTTCGGGCTATAACCAATTTTTAGTACTCCCAGAAGATCAACTCAAGACAACTTTCACCACTCCATGGGGCACTTTCATGTATGTGAAAATTCCTTTTGGACTAATGAATATTGGCGCAACCTTCCAAAGAGCTATGGACATAGCCTTTTTAGAGGAAATAAGGCACTTCATTGTCATCTATCTTGATGACATAACATTCTATTCCAAGACTGATGAAGAGAACCTTAAACATATGAGAAGAGTGTTTGAGAAATGTGGAAGGTTTGGTCTATCTTTAAATCCCAAGAAAACTGTATTCGGGCTTCAAGAAGGTAAGCTTCTCGGCCATATTATATCAGAAAAAGGGATCAAAATAGACTCGAAAAGAGTTGAGGGAATACTACAGATTACCCACCCGAGAAACATAAAAGAATTGCAGTCCTTTATCGGGAAAATTAACTACTTAAGGAGGTTTATTCCCAACTTAGCAGAACTCCTAAGAAATATGACTGAAATGCTTAAGAAAGGAGTAGGAGTTAAGTGGATTGTAGAGGCCAAAAAATATTTTTAGTTAGTTAAACTTGCACTTACCCAGGCGCCAGTCTTAATCAGCCTTGACTTTTCAAAAGATTTCCTGATATTTTCCTTTGCCTCTGAGCATACAGTGGCTGCAGTCCTGCTGCAGAAAATTCAAGAGGGACAGGAACAACCTATTTCTTTCTTCAACAAAGCGTTGAGGGATGCACCCTTGAAATATAACATAATGGAAAAACAGGCCTATGCCTTGGTAAAGGCCTTGAAGCACTTCAGGGTGTATATTCTACATTCTGACACCATTTCCTACGTGCCTAACATAGTGGTAAAAGACATTTTGTCCCAAGATCTAGATGGAAAGAGGGGAAAATGGATTGCTGTAATACTAGAGTATGACCTGGAAATAAAACCCACAAAACTTATCAAAGGTCAGGGCTTAGCTCAACTAATGGTTGAATCTAACTTACAAGCCCTTGACGTAAACATGGTATGTTGACACCTAATCCTATGGATGGGTGTGCATATGTATTTTTGTATATTATTTAATATTAGGAAATAAGGAAGGCCAAGAGTCATTGGGAGTTGAATCCCAATAGCCTCACCTTCATGTATAAATCCATGTGCATTCTTCAGCTAATACACATTCTGAATTTAGGAGTTACCTCCTGGTTTGACATGGTATCAGAGCCAGCCCCACTATTGACATTTCTGCTCTGTGGTGTAACTCCCTCTCCTTTGCTCAGTCAATATTTTTTAATAGTTTTTGCTGCTCATTAATTGCTAGACTGTTATTCTGCATTTTTTTTCCCTATATAACCCTGACATTTGTAGCTCCAGCTCCTGCAGCTCCTGAAGACTGCAGGCTCCTCTGTCATTCTGCAAATTGCAGGCTCTGTCATTCTGCAAGATTCAATTTCAAATTTTTTTTTGTAACGCCCTTTTGGGCCTCCTCCATTCTCCATCGACCAGCGCTCCTCTCCATTCATACCTGCGCACACTGCATATATTCCCAACGCCTCTCCACACTCCGCCCTCACTGCTTATCTCTCCTACCTACGTCCCTCACACTCCCTCTCTCCATTCCCTCGGTAGCGCTTCTCCCTACTCCTTTAACACGGCCTTCAGGCCCGGCCTCACACCTCCCCCATCTCTCCACTCTGTGCCCTACGCCCTCTCCCTCATTTCAACATACAACACCGCCCTTTACACGACGACCTGCGCTGTTTACAAATCACACAAATCACACAGTCAAATCACACAAATCACCCCTCACTGCGTACATACAACACTGCATACAGCGCCATCCGCCTCCCACAAATCAATTATGCAACACCGCCCTTGGTAATACGCCTCCACAGTGTTCAATACGTTCTCTGGCGATCACTGTATCCATACGCTGCGACCTGCGCTCTTTACACGCCATTTAATACAGCGTTCCATATTATATATAACGTTGTTTGCACGTTTATATAATTAACACTGTTTCACGTTTAAACGCTGCCTCTATTTCATATTTGAACGTTGCCTTCCCATTACAGCAACATTAATATATTGTTTTCATATTTGTTTTAATACCATTGTGAATCGATTGTGCCATATAATCCCCATATCCCTCCATTCCGCCCCTCCACTGTTTATATATATGTTCTATTTATATATGTGGTCCGCCCCTCCCATATAACATTTACGCTGCCTCCCATATAACAATTATGCCCTCCACAATCATAAAGTTTTTACGCTGCCTCCCATATTATATTGGGCTGCCTCCCATATACCTCCCCTCCTCTAATATGTAATACAACCCCTTTCAAATATCGCTTCCTCTTCTACATTTCCGCCCCTCCATACCACCCTTCATACATTACATATCCCCTTTCACACTACTCCCCTCCATATCACCCTCCCATTTCATAATACCGCCCCTCCACAATCATAAATTTTTTATTCCCCCCAAAAAAAAAATATATTTTTATACGGAAGTCGGTTATAGCAAAAGTATTTTTTCTGACAAAGTTTTTGCCCTTTTTAAATTAAGTATATTTTTGACAAAATATTTTTTGTTTTCCTTTCTCCTTCAAGAAATTTTCCGTAAATTTTTTCTCTCCTCCTTCAAAGAAGATGAGTCCTTCATCTTCAAAAGTACCCTACTTGTACAAGAAAAAGGAGACATATAGAGTCCATCAAGGGAAAAGCGAAGAGCAGAAGAAGAAACTTCGGAGAAAAGGGGGGGACAATCTAAGCCTAGGCGGCCAATGGAAAATCAAGACGGAGAGTGAAAACAGTGACAAAAGACAAAGGTAAGCAAAATTTTGAATCAACTCATTCTGATTCTAACATTGTAACAATGGAGTAAGCGAAAACTATTTGATGTTCTTTACTTCATGGAGAGATGATTGGTTGCTGAATTGGGAGCAACATGTCATGACATTTAGAAAAGATTTTTGAAGAATTCAGCGACAAAGTTGATGGAGCAGTATATTTCAAAGATAAATCCAAACTCAAGCCATCAGGGCTTGGCACAGTCAGGCTTAAACTGCCTGGTCTTCCTGATCATATCCTACATGAGGTTCTATACCTCCCGGAGTTGAAGAGAAACTTACTGTCCCTGGTTGAAATCCAAAACTTGCTGTCCCTGGTCGAAATCCGGCAGCAAGGACACTCAATTCACTTGTTTGATGGCAAGGCAGAGGTCAGAAAAGCATCAGATCACTCACTTGTCATGGAGGGAATAGAAGAAGGGAGACTCTTGAAGCCGAAAGGTTCATCTGCTCATGCTCAAAACTTTGCATTCAGTTCACATCATGATGAAGGTACATTCCCATCAATTCTTTTATGGCATGCTAGATTTGGACACTTAAACTATGACAACCTTCGTTTGTTGAAGAAAAATGGTGTTGATGGACTGCCTACAATTCCTAGAAAACCTAAGGAATGTGATGTTTGTATTCTAGGAAAGCATAGCAAACAACCATTTCATGATTCACACTCCAGAGCACATAGAAAACTTGAGCTTGTTCATTCAGATTTATGTGGCCCTATGCCTATTGCTTCTGCAAATGGAAATAAATACATGATGACATTTATCGATGACTACACCAGAATGTGTTGGATTTACTTATTGAAGAATAAGTCTGATGCTTTTCAAACTTTCAAGAATTTTCATGCATGGATTGAAAATGATGCACAAACACATATTGGCTCTCTACGTACTGATAATGGAAAAGAATACACTTCAAACGAATTTGAAAATTATCTTCATCAACATGGAATCAAACATCAAACAATTGTGCCATATAATCCCCAACAGAACGGTGTAGCTGAAAGAATGAACAGAACTATTTTAAATATGGTTCGCTCCATGTTATTTTTCAAGAATGTAAAATTGATGTTTTGGGTTGATGCAGTTCTATGTGATGTTTACATAAAGAATAGGTGTCCTTCAAGTTCAATTAGAAACAAAACTCCTTTTGAAATGTGGCATGGCCACATTCCTTCAGTAAAGCATTTCAGGGTCTTTGGGTCCACCTGTTATGCCTTGATACCCAAGGGTCAAAGGAAAAAACTTGGTGCTAGAAGCAGAAAATGTATCTTCTTGGGGTACTCCAATACCTCCAAAGGATATCGTCTCTATGATGAAGCAAATAAGAATTTTGTGATAGCAAGAGATGTCATATTTCTTGAATCTTCCAAGAGTGACAAGGTTGTTGAGCGGCAACTTGATCGCCTGGACAGATTCACACATGCAAAGTCTTTCCAAGAATTTGATAATGTGATTCCACACCTTGAAGGGGGGATTCCGATATTGAATCAAACCGTGGAATCATATCCTAAAGCACTCTCTCCCCCGCATGAAGAAACAACCACGGATGACACATTGGATGATGTGATTGACAGAATTGGGAGATTGAATCTTGAATCAATCCCAACTCAGTCAAGTGACCAGCCTGGGCCATCTCAGAAAGGTCCTCCCAAATGGATGACAAAGACACTGGAGGATGTTCATCCTGATGAGGTTGGAAAAACAGGAACAAGAAGTTCCACTCAAGAAATCGAAGGTGATGTAGATAATTCTGATTCCCCTGTTGATATGGATATTGCTTATAACCGTGAATTGAGTTTGTCTACAGATCATGAACCAACTTCCTTCAAAGAATCCGCTTCTCATGATGAATGGAAAGAAGCGATGCAGAAGGAGTATGATGCCTTGATAAAGAATGGCACTTGGAAGCTGGTTGATCCGCCTTTGGGAACGAAACTAATTGGCTGTAAGTGGGTCTACAAGAACAAGTACAAAGCAGACGGCTCACTTGACAAGCACAAGGCCAGGCTTGTGGCAAAAGGATTCACACAGAAAGAAGGAGTTGATTATGAAGAAACTTTTGCTCCCACAGCAAAATGGACCACCATCCGAACTCTCTTTGCCTTAGCAGCTCAGAGTGGATGGAAAGTCCATCAGATGGATGTAAAAACAGCCTTCTTGAATGGAGATCTAAAGGAGAAAGTTTATATGTCCCAGCCAGAAGGATTTGCGATAAAGGGTCAAGAACACAAAGTTTGCAAACTTGTAAAATCCTTGTATGGCCTCAAGCAAGCACCACGAGCCTGGTATGAGAAATTGATCGAGCATCTTCTGAAACTTGATTTCAAACACTTTGATCTTGATGATGCAACTTTGTTTGTTAAGAAAGTTGGAAAAACAGTTGTATATCTTGTGGTATATGTAGATGATCTTTTGATAACAGAAAACAATGAGAGCTATATTGCATCCATGAAGAAAGAGTTGAAGAAAGGTTTTGAAATGACTGATTTGGGTCATGTTCATTACTATTTGGGTATTGAAGTAATTCAACATCCTAAATTCATATTTCTTTCTCAGAAGAAGTACATTGGAGATCTCTTGAAAAAATTTGGCATGGATGACTGTAAAACCTTAAGCACTCCAATGGAACAAAACTTGAAGCTCACATCTATTGAAGGGAAGGAATTTGAGGATGCAACTAAGTATAGACAGCTTGTAGGAAGTCTTATCTATCTGACCACCACCAGACCTGACATTTCATTTGTTGTTGGAATCCTCTCAAGGTTCATGCAAAAACCTTGTGAAGGACATTGGTCTGTTGCAAAAAGAGTGCTAAGGTACTTGAAGGGGACTCAAGACTTTGGACTCAAATATACACAGGTAGGCGACTTCATCTTGACCGGATACTCTGATTCAGACTTTGATGGCGACAAAGAAACAGGGGTGTCTACTACAGGTTACACCATGAGTCTTGGATCAGGAGCTGTCTCATGGAGATCACGCAAACAGTCAGTTCCAGCAGATTCCACGACCGAGGCAGAATATGTGGCAGCAGCTGAAGCAACAAAGAAAATTGTGTGGCTCCGGAAAATCCTGGAAGATTTGCAGATGAAACAAATGTATTCCACTCCACTCATGATCGACAACACTTCTGCAATAAAGTTGGCCAAGAACCCAAAGTTCCATGATCGAACAAAGCACATCAATACAAAGTACCATCTAATTCGACATCATGTTCAGGCCAAAACCATCCATCTACATCATTTTTCCAAAAATGAGCAAACTGCTGACATCTTCACCAAAGCACTTGGAAGAGAAAAGTTTGAAAAGTTCAGATCGATGCTTGGACTCACCAACATCCCTTCGGATTAAAGGGGGGAATGTTGACACCTAATCCTATGGATGGGTGTGCATATGTATTTTTGTATATTATTTAATATTAGGAAATAAGGAAGTCCAAGAGTCATTGGGAGATGAATCCCAATAGCCTCACCTTCATGTATAAATCCATGTGCATTCTTCAGCTAATACACATTCTGATTTGAGGAGTTACCTCCTGGTTTGACATGGTAGATGCCTTGGATGAACATGAAGGATTGCCTGACCCCACTATTGAAGAACAGTTTCAAAACTCTCCTTAGTATTCTGACATCCTGTATGTGCTCACAAATCTGAATGCTCCTCATGATTTATCAAAGACTAAGGCTAGGTTTCTGAAGTTAAAGGCTAGAAAATATTGCATTTTAAATGAATTTTTATACTGGAAAAATGCAAATGGTTTGCTGCTTAAATTCCTACCTAAAGCTGAAGCAGAGAGGATTAAACATGAGTTCCATGCAGGAGAGTGTGGAGGCCATCTAAACTGGAAAGCCACTGCTAGAAAAATATTCAGGGCTGGCTATTACTGACCTACACTTTTCAATGACATCCACAAAATGATAATTGCCTGCCATAAGTGCCAGATCTTTGAGGGAAAAAGAAAGCTCCTCCATTTACCATTGCAACCTATTACTGTTGAGGCTCCCTTTCAACAGTGGGGCCTAGATTTCATAAGAGAGATCCATCCTATTTCCTCAGCCCAACACAAATGGATTCTCAGAGCCACAGACTATTTCATAAAATGAATAGAGGCCATCCCTTCTAGGAATGCCACAGATTTTGTTATCATTAAATTCCTTGAAGACCACATCCTCTCTAGATTTGGCTGCCCTAGGAAGATAATCACTGATAATGCTACTGCTTTTGGATCCAAAAAGATGATTGATTTTTTTCACAGGTATCAAATTGCACTTGGTCATTCAACTTCTTATTACCCACAAGGTAATGGGTTATCTGAATCATCAAACAAGAGCTTGGTGACCATTATAAAAAAGCTGCTTGAGGAGAATAAGAAATCATGGCATAACAAGTTAGTGCAAGCTTTGTGGGCTGACAGATTGACTACAAAGAAATCCATCAGAATGTCACCATATCAGCTTGTATATGGAACAGAGGCAGTGTTTCCTACTAGCCTAGGGGTACTAGCAGTTAAACTAGTCCAAGAAATTCAGTCAGAAGAAGACAGCATGGTAGGAAGGATAAATCAAACCATACATCTCCAACAGACAAGAGAAGAAGTCTACAACAGAGCTTTGAAGGTGCAAGAAAACATAAAGAAGTTGTTTGATAAAAGAACAAAAGCTTGTGACTTCAAAATTGGAGATAAGGTTCTTAAGTGGGACTCTAGGAGAGAAGAAAAAGGAAAGCACGACAAATTTGACAGTTTGTGGCAAGTTCCTTACATCATCCAATCCACCATTAGTCCAAATGCCTTTTTTCTGCAAGAGCTAGATGGTACAAATTTGTTTGGGGATCCTGTCAATGGTAGGATGCTTAAGCATTACTACTGCTAATTTCCAGTTTAAATTTTCATTCCCATTGTAAATAACATTGCAGTGATTGTTTTAGAGAAAGAAAAGAGAAAAATGTTTCAAAAAAGAGAGAAAAGAGAGGTTCAGACATGCTCAAAACATGAACCTCTGAAGTTCCAAAAAGAATGGCTCAAACAAGCTTAAAACCTGAGCCAAAAAGAGTAAGAAGCTGGTTCTAATATGGTCAAGACCTGAACCAGAAAAGAATAAAGAAGAATAAGCTCTAACAAGCCCTAAACCAGAGCTGAAATGAAGAAGAAAGTGACTCTAACAAGCTCAAAACTTGAGTCACAAAGAGAAAGAAGGATGCTTCAAAGTTTCACAACTTCAAGCCTTCAAAATTTGTTTTCAAGTTACTGAAAAGTTCAGTTCATGTGCAGCTATCTTTATGCCATGGATCCATAGAAAACTAGACTGTCTAATCCTGGTTTGACTGTTTTTAAATTTCTGTTGTAGAATGTAGAGAAAGAAATCTGCTAGACAGTTTAATCCTAGCAGATATTAGTTTAGGTAGAGAAGCTATGAGGCCAACAGTTTAATCTGGTCTCATGCAGAGATAAGGGTAGAATTAGATTAGTTTTTTTTTGCTTTCAATAAAAAATGATGAAGAAAGGTCTGCAAATTTAAATGCGCCTTGAAGAAAAAATGTTAGGACTGTAGGATGGGCAGGTAGATTTTTTGGGGAATGTTTTCTGCTGACTTAATATCCATCATTTTTGTAGCAGATGAATCAAAGAATAAAGGATGGTTCAAAGATCAGGCATCTGGCCTACTTCCCAAAGAATATTTCTGAAGTTCTTGACATCTTCAAGAAGATGCCATCCCCATGTGGAGCCACTGTTAGCCACCTATAAATTTTTTTCAAGCAAGCAGGTGGCTAAATATTTTTTTGAGCCTTCATGAAATACATTTAATCTGAAAAAATATCATTCTTGAAGCCTCTATGTGTCCTTTTCCTTTGAAAATATCTTCACTACTGTTTCCACTGAAAAAGCCTCATTGTTTGTGAAAAAATTGTGCTCAGGAAAGCCCCCTTTTGCTCCCTTTTACCCCTGCAAATTCCCCATTTTAACCCCTTTTTTCCCTTCTAAAAATCTCCCAAAAAACCCTCAAAATCCCCTCCTTAGTCCCCTAAACCATCGAATTCCCCTTTTAAAACATTGTGAATCCCTTCATTTGGCGAAAAAATCCCTTTGTTTCCCTATCAGAACTCCTTTCTAAGCCTCTAAAACTCTGTTTTTGGCCTTAAAAACCCACTTTTACCATATATCAGGCCTAAGCCCCTAACCAATTCCCCACATATGACCCGCGCCCAAGACCAGGCGCTAAAGCCCCGGGAGCTAATTGCAATCGGAGGTTTGTTGGGAGCGTTTTTCCTTTGTTAAATGTAAATCTCCGATGCGATTGCCTTTTGTTCTATTGGCCGCGGATGTAATATCCACCGTCGATATGTAAATATCTAACGGTCTGCGCTAATCTCATGTCACCTCCCAATTGAGTATTGACCATCGATTTGGTTCCAGATCGGACGGCTGGCGTGTAATCGCATCACGCAGACCTGAGCGTCCCCACTTTCTATCTCCCTCGATTGGCGATCTCCGATCCAATCGTGACCATCGATCTCACCTTTGATCTGACGGCCCAACGCTAATCACAACATCAAATATAAGAGTTTGGCCCCTTGCCTTCCTCCGATGCGATTTAATCCCCGCCGTTTTTTCCCTTTGATCCAACAACTCTCGTTCCACCCACTCGTTCATTGCCCCTTTGCCCTCCCGCTTCCTCTTTTAATCCTAACCGTCCATTCTATAGATTCGACGGCTCAGATCTAACCCGCCTTTGACTTTTCCCCCACCTAACCAACCGTGCATCTCCCCGTATCATGCTCCATCGCCCATTGTCAGAACTCGTTGCACCACATCCAACGGCTAACACGCATATCACGTTTTTATGGCATCCGTGCTTTAACGCTTTAAAATCACGTGATATGGGCGGTTTTATTTTTCCACGCGTTATGCAGCGACATATATCACGTTTTTTGGGGAGATTTTCAAAACCACTCCCAAGCAGCACGAAAAAAATTGTTTGTCGCCTAAAAACCACTTCCCCAACTCCACTCCTGAAAGCCCATCAGGAGATCTTGACCGTTGATCTGATCCTGATCAACGGCCCACACTGCATCGTGTTCCCATTCATGTTTTTTCCATCAGACTCCCACAGAGTTTCATCAGAGTAATCTCCACCGTTGATCTCCTCCTGAGATCTAACGGTCCATATTCAGAATCGCCCTTCGCCCGCTGGTCCCACCATTCAAAGCCCTATTTCATTTGATTTTCATCGATTTCCTTTGTATTTCGCCAAAGTATAAACTTTTAATGTTTTACATCAAAAAAATTATTTCTCCGCCTAACCTCTAAAGCAACTCCATCAGTGAATCTCCACCGTCGATCACTACCACCTGATCTGATCGGACGGTCCACAACCATTTCTCCATCAAACCTTCATCAGAACATGTTTCCACCATTTCATAGCATTTTTCGGCTGTCTTCCACTGCATTCACCTCATCCATCATTGTTGCACTTCCTTTCCCACAGTCTTCCACATCATCCAACACCCACTCCCATGGATTTTCTTAACAATTTTATTGGTTTTGCAGGTGTTTAAGGATTGCAGTTGCACTCTATCTCATTAGTCATAGACAAAGTTGTACAGTGGCACAAAATACCATTTTCAGAGCCAGATATTGCAGAGAGTATGCCTGGGAAGGTTTTGAATGAAATATTTTATTGGAAGACCAATGTTCAACTCTGTAAAACCTCTAGAACCATTGAAGCTAAATTACCACAAAAAGAGACAGTCACAGAAGCGGCAAAGAGTATCATTGAAGAATTAAAGAGATTTAAAGCCTGTTATTGAATATCTTGAGCTTTAATTCAGTGCTTAAAAGGAGAATGTACAAAATTGAAGACCTTATGATTGACACAGAAGGCATAATGAGGCCTAAAAGCACAGAATCAATCTGGTCAGTGTTTCACATAAGCAGAAGTTTCTTTCCCGAGAAAGGACAAGTTCCCACAATGTTTTTTACTCTTCATCAACGTTCCCGAGAAGATCACCACCCTAACAGAAGATCCTAATGTTGCTAGGGCATTTGTTACATAGTATGGCAATCCTACAAGTCATTTAACTGCCTCACTTGTCCCAGAGTACTACAGAGTACTATAGCCGAAAAGTACATCAAATAACATACTTGGAGTTACTATCAACCTGTCAAAGACTACTCTTTCACCCAAAGAGTACTGAGAATCAATGCAGTCATATTAAAACAGAATGGGCCTCGAGCTCACTTCTTCCTCTATTTTAATTTTTCATTTAAAGTTCTATCTACCTCCTCTACCTCTCTTTTAGCTATAAAACTCATGAAAAATACATTGTAAAGGTTGTTGATCGGATAACCGTGGATTGTAAGCTGTTTCTCTTGAGATATAGTTCTGTGTGCATAGTTGTAAAATAGGCCGAGGAGATGATTTTAGACTGAATATCAAGTTGTTGGAAAATGTTGTATATGACTGGTGTTGATCTTTAATATGACAAGCATTTTCATTGGATCCTGATTTAAAGCAGCGGTGATGTGTTCTACCCTTGTCTCTGTTTTCCTTCTGTAATTCATCATATTTCATTTCTCTAATAAGAATCAGTAAACTGGCTTAGGATATACCCTTGCATGGTACTAGAATGCTTCCTGTTAGCCCCCTATAAATTTTCGACAAGCAAATAAGGGGCTAAGATGTTTTTGAGCCTTCAAGGAATGCATTTCCCTAGAAAACACATCATCCTTGAAGCCTCCTTGTGCCTTATGTCCTCTGATAAATTCCCTTCTGCTGATTCCCATCATAAAGCCTCTCTGTTTGTGAAGAGATGCCCAAAGGCCCCCTTTTCCCTCTTAGTTCATTCCCCTAAGCCTTTGTTTTCTATCCCCTTTGTCTCCCCTTCTTTTTCCCCACTTTCCTTTCATTTCCCCTCAAAATCCCCTTTAAATTCTTTCCCCTACCCTTTGTAGGCCATCTTCCCCTTTGTTCCCTTATTACTTCCCTTCCTAACCTTCAGATCACTTTAAAGCGACAAATACCCACTTTCCTATCTTACTACAGGCCTTGGACCCCTCTTCCCCTCTTTTCCGACTTCCATCGCGTTATAAACCATTTTAATACAAAATATGTGTTTATAGCCTTCCCCCTTGCATACCCCGCTTGTTTGTTATAAACTTTATTATAAAGTTTATATCACATTATATAACCGCCGCCTATCGCAAGTCGCGCATCGCAGTTTCGTTCGCTTGTTCATTGGATCCATCGCAAATATTTGCGATGCGATGGGATCGCATCGCAAATATTTGCGATGCGACCATCGATCGATCGCATAATCGCATTCTCACTTGTCCGTTCGAGTGATCCATCGCAAATATTTGCGATGCGATCCGATCCCGTCGCAAATCCTCCACCGTTGATTCCCGTGCGAACCCAACCGTCATCGCATTCCCAACCGTTTCCCCTTCCTCGATCGCAATCACAAATTATAAGTATGCGATCCCCCCTCGTCCATCGCGACTGCGATTCCCCGCCTAAACCTTGGCCAACCGTTGGGTTTAAGATCCAACGGCTCGAAGCAAATCGCCACCCGCCTGTGGCTGGGTTCCTCCTCATCGCATGTCACTGCCTTCCCTTCGCATTCCTTTGCATTTTGTCACCATTGTTTGGTGAAAGCCTCCATTCCGTCGCCGCGCTATCATATTTTTCGCCCTCCGCTCCACCGGTCTTCCATTGCATCGATTTTTCTCACACAGTTGTGATTTTTTCTGCAGAGTACAAGGGTTGAAACGCCACCATAACTGCACAGTATGGAGGCAACCGTAAGTTTTCCACTGTCAGAGGCAAAGAATTTAATGAAGGGTAGGTGTCCACACTGGCAGAATGTCTTCATCCGAAGAAGGATGAATTGCCCCTACCACTTGATTACATGCCGTGCTCCAGAGGAGATCTCCGCTCAGCACGCAGTCCAAGGAGATCCGAGCATTTTTTGTTCAAGTACGGTGGACCAGTCCGTTTTTCATTACCATTTTGTTTATTCACCAAAGGTACTACACCAGGATGCATCTGAAACATACCGGGAATTAATGAAGCCTGACGAAGACCCTCCTTTTCTCCAAAGAGTGCCAAAAATTAAGGCTCAGAGTTCCAAATAGAATGGGCTTCGGCCCTTTCCTTCTTTTCTGAATTTAATGTTATATTTAGTGTTCTACCTACTTCCTCTGCTCTTTTTCAGCTATAAAAACTATGAGGAAGTTGTTGTAAAGTTGGTTGATGAGTTATCAGAGAAATGTAAGCAGTTCCTCCTGAAATAAGAACTCTGTGTATAATTGTAACGTAGGCCGAGTGAGATGTATTCAGATTAATTGACCAAATTATTGGCTATGTTGTACCTGATTGGTGTTGATATTTAATATAATGAGCACATTTTTTTGGATCCTGATCTAAAGCTACGGTGATGTTTTCCTATCTCTGTGTTTATTTCATTTCATTCCAGTTCTTCTGGCTCGCATCAGAAATTTGGCGTAAGATTCACCCATGTTAGGTGCCTTATGTTGCTGCTCTCCCAGCCCTATATGTTTTCTACTTATATGTGTATCTGAATATTGATTTCAATGGATTTAACCAGTGTAGTGGATGTTATTTCCTTCTCTCTGATGTATGAATTAAGGAAATCCATGTTTAGATGTTCTTGTTGGGATTTGATCGAATGTGTTGAGAACACTGGGAGGTCTAGAGCTTTGTCCCTGCCTCACTAGGATCTTTCCATTCCATTAAGCCTGTCTAAGATCCCTCGTGCTGCCCCTGATTGTGTTCAAGAAGGTCTGGAGTTAAATGACCTCTGACCTGATCTATAGACAGAATTGGACAGTTCTTCTCCTTTCATCTTCAGTCCTTAATGTTTCATTCCTACTGTCATCTTTAGGATCCAAGGCTTTAGATGACTAGCCCAACTGAAAGCTTGCATGTTGAATAGCAAGTAAATCCTTTCTTGACTCCTTTGCCCAATGGACTTGGTATTCCCTGGACTATTTCTCCTCTGTCTATATCCTTTGTTGCGTGGCCTTGTCTTATGACGAACCCTTCCTTCCTGATTCTCAACAACCAAACTCTAAATCAAACAAACAAACCATGTGCCTATAACTAGCCTAATATCTTAAACTTGAGCTTCAAAGCCATATGCCTTGACTATTATAGAGAGATCCCTCTCTGGACCTAGGAGGGCTAGATCCTAAGGTCCGAAAGTGGTTCTATGTTGTCTCATCTTTTGGTATTGCCAATCTTGCCAAAACATGGGAACCCCAACATAATGGCGACTCCGCTGGGGAGATTCTAAGCATTTTTCATTCCATATCACAAGGACCTTAGAAACCCTTCAATCTCTGGTTAGATTGGCTTTCAATTGCTGATGGTGGACAGCATCCTGCTTCAAACATTCATATACATCCACCTGGCGACTCCACATTCCCTATGATCCAAAGACCAAATGACTCCACTGGTAGAAGACTCTGAACTGGTTGAGAAGAAGCAGTAGCCTTCTTTGCATAAATATAGATCCAAACATAGACAGAGATATAAAGTATGATGCTTTGTATGATAAATTATGTGAAATAAGCGAAATGTTTGGTAAAGTGATGGAAACGCATATGGCTAATATGAATGCAAATGATGATTATTCAGAACAACCTATGCCCTCTCCAGAACAAGAACAAACTCAAGACCTAGACAATGAGCAGGACACGTATGATACTCAAGAATCTGTAGAAGATGAGGAGGAAGGTAATCAGGAATTGCCTGATTGCTTACCTATGCCTTGTGTTACGCTGATCAAAGAATATCAGGAGCTTTTAGCAAAGGCTGATAGGGAAAGCTGCCTTGAAGAAACACGAGACCACATAAAAGAGGCAGAGCCTGATGTGGAAGAAGAGGCTCAAAGAAACATCCAGCTTCCAAATCAGCTTACACAAGAGAAAGAAGACTACTATTTTTCTGTCCATAATGAGAGGGAAGCTCCTCTTTTGACAGAAGAGGAGATTGGTCAAATATTAAACCAGCAGTCCACCCCAGAAGTCTTCTATAGGACACACTCCCTCGCTCACTCATCTTATGAGTTTGATGATTCAGTTTCAGAAAACTCCTCTGTGGATCGGAATGAAGAAAGACCTGCTGAAAGTCCGATAGGTTTGAAGGGTGATATTACTTACAGTTATGATTTTCCTTTTCATGATCTATTTGAGGGTGAGTGATTTAAAAGAGAAGCCGAGCTTGCAAGACCATCATCCTTAGATTCATGGGAAGAAAACCAAAGCCAGCAATTTCAGAGAGGTAATGAAACCAGTCAGCCTATCTATGACACTGATGAGGAGAGCTGCGACAATATATCAGCAGATGAAGATTCTTGGAATCTTCATTCTGATCTACCACAGATCATCAGTAAGGTCAGAAACCAGCATTCTTTCCTTTCAGAAGATGAGGACGAAAGCAAAGAAGAGGTTTTTGAGCGGGTTGAAAGAAAAGAGCCTTCTCTTAAAAAAGAGGAAGCAAAAGGGTACACCCCTGCTCAAGAATACATGAATCTTTTCATAGAGCTTAGCACACCGGATCAGAATGTGTTAGAGCTCCAGGGGGACACAGTTGCAGTCTATGATAAGTCCTCCAGTTCAGAAAATGAAGAAGATGAAGGAGATTCTCTTTCTCAGGAGAGTCTCATTCTTGATCCAGTGGAAGAAGAAGAGATCCTGGTTGAAGCCTGCCTGCCAGATACTCATAGCCAGGTATCTTTTCATGATCCTTATGCACATTTCCTGCATACATTTGAAGAAGGATCAAAGGTCTTCTTGGGCAGCATGTTGCAAATAGAAGGAAAATTTTTCAAAGCTGCTGTTATTGAACAAAAAGAGTGGGAGCTGCCCTGCCTATCCAGCATGCTCAAGGAGTTGAGCAAGAAGGACCAGCCATGGAATCACTTGATGGACTGGTTACATTGGAAGACAGTGTTTGTAAGCTAGTCTTGTAAATATGTCAAGTTAGAATAGGGTAGGTAGGAAAAGCTCAATAAAGCTCAGTCTATGATCAGGTAGTTAGTTGTTTCATTTTCTGTCTTAGAATGTAGAGGAGAAACTTGCTAGACAGTCTGATCCTAGCAGGTGGTAGTGTAGGTAGCGAAACGCTGTGGGACCAACTGTTTAATCTGGTCTCATGGAGCAATAAGGGTAGATTTAGAATAGGTTTATTTTTTGTTTTTAAAATAAAATGATGTAAAGGGTCTGCTAGCTCAAATGCACCCTAAAGAAGAAAAATGCTAGGATTGTAGTGCGGGTAGGAAGTTTGATTGGGGAAAATGTTTCTACTGATGTAACATATTCACATTGTGGCAGCTGATTAGAGAAAGAGATGTGCCAAGCAACCGGCAGCTGGTCTACACCAAAGATTTATTTTCTGAATTCTTGACTCCTTCAAGAAGAAGCCATCCCCATGTAGAGCCACTGTTAGCCCCCTATAAATTTTCGACAAGAAAATAAGGGGCTAAGATGTTTCTGAGCCTTCAAGGAATGCATTTCCCCGTAAAGCACATCATCCTTGAAGCCTCCTTGTGCCTTATGTCCTCTGATAAATTCCCTTCTGCTGATTCCCATCATAAAGCCTCTCTGTTTGTGAAGAGATGCCCGAAGGCCCCCTTTTCCCTCTTATTTCATTCCCCTAAGCCTTTGCTTTCTATCCCCTTTGTCTCCCCTTCTTTTTCCCCACTTGCCTTTCATTTCCCCTCAAAATCCCCTTTAAATTCTTTCCCCTACCCTTTGTAGGCCATCTTCCCCTTTGTTCCCTTATTACTTCCCTTCCTAACCTTCAGATCACTTTAAAGGGACAAATACCCACTTTCCTATCTTACTACAGGCCTTGGACCCCTCTTCCACTCTTTTCCGACTTCCATCGCATTATAAACCATTTTAATACAAAATATGCGTTTATAGCCTTCCCCCTTGCATACCCCGCTTGTTTGTTATAAACTTTATTATAAAGTTTATATCACATTATATAACCGCCGCCTATCGCAAGTCTCGCATCGTAGTTTCGTTCGCTTGTTCATTGGATCAATCGCAAATATTTGCGATGCGATGGGACCATCGCTCAATCGCATAATCGCACCGTCGCATTATCGCATTCTCACTTGTCCGTTTGAGTGATCCATCGCAAATATTTGCGATGCGATCCGATCACGTCGCAAATCCTCCACC
Source organism: Pinus albicaulis (assembly GCA_034641835.2). Classification (NCBI taxonomy): domain Eukaryota; kingdom Viridiplantae; phylum Streptophyta; class Pinopsida; order Pinales; family Pinaceae; genus Pinus; species Pinus albicaulis. The sequence goes on along the minus strand of CM076583.1, from coordinate 141,806,724 downwards.
GTTGATTCCCGTGCGAACCCAACCATCATCGCATTCCCAACCGTTTCCCCTTCCTCGATTGCAATCGCAAATTATAAGTATGCGATCCCCCCTCGTCCATCACGACTGCGATTCCCCGCCTAAACCTTGGCCAACCGTTGGGTTTAAGATCCAACGGCTCGAAGCAAATCGCCACCCGCCTGCGGCTGGGTTCCTCCTCATCGCATGTCACTGCCTTCCCTTCGCATTCCTTTTCATTTTGTCACCATTTTTTGGTGAAAGCCTCCATTCCGTCGCCGCGCTATCATATTTTTCGCCCTCTGCTCCACCGGTCTTCCATTTCATCGATTTTCCTCACACAGTTGTGATTTTTTCTGCAGAGTACAAGGGTTGAAATGCCACCATAACTGCACAGTATGGAGGCGACCGCAAGTTTTCCACTGTCAGAGGCAAAGAATTTAATGAAGGGCAGGTGTCCACACCAGCAGAATTTCTTCGTCCGAATAAGGATGAATTGCCCCTACCACTTGATTACATGCCGTGCTCCAGAGGAGATCTCCGATTAGCACGCAGTCCAAGGAGATCCGAGCATTTGCTACTCAAGTATGGCGGACCAGTCCATTTTTCATTACCATTTTGTTTATTCACCAAAGGTACTACACCAGGACACATCTGAAACATACTGGGAATTAATGAAGCCTGACGAAGACCCTCCTTTTCTCCAAAGAGTGCCAAAAATTAAGGCTTAGAGTTCCAAACAGAATGGTCTTCAGCCCTTTCCTTCTTTTCTGAATTTAATGTTATATTTAGTGTTCTACCTACTTCCTCTCCTCTTTTTCAGCTATAAAAACTATGAGGAAGTTGTTGTAAAGGTGGTTGATGAGTTATCAGAGAAATGTAAGCAGTTCCTCCTGAAATAAGAACTCTGTGTATAATTGTAACGTAGGCCGAGTGAGATGTATTCAGATTAAGTGACCAAATTATTGGCTATGTTGTACCTGATTGGTGTTGATATTTAATATAATGAGCACATTCCTTTGGATCCTGATCTAAAGCTGTGGTGATGTTTTCCTATCTCTGTGTTTATTTCATTTCATTTCAGTTCTTCTGGCTCGCATCAGAAATTTGGTGTAAGATTCACCCATGTTAGGTGCCTTATGTTGCTGCTCTCCCAGCCCTATATGTTTTCTACTTATATGTGTATCTGAATATTGATTTCAATGGATTTAACCAGTGTAGTGGATGTTATTGCCTGCTCTCTAATGTATGAATTAAGGAAATCCATGTTTAGACGTTCTTGTTGGGATTTGATCGAATGTGTTGAGAACACTGGGAGGTCTAGAGCTTTGTCCCTGCCTCACTAGGATCTTTCCATTCCATTAAGCCTGTCTAAGATCCCTCGTGCTGCCCCTGATTGTGCTCAAGAAGGTCTGGAGTTAAATGACCTCTGACCTGATCTATAGACAGAATTGGACGGTTCTTCTCCTTTCATCTTCAGTCCTTAATGTTTCATTCCTACTGTCATCTTTAGGATCCAAGGCTTTAGATGACTAGCCCAACTGAAAGCTTGCATGTTGAATAGCAATTAAATCCTTTCTTGACTCCATTGCCCAATGGACTTGGTATTCCCTGGACTATTTCTCCTCTTTCTATATCCTTTGTTGCGCGGCCTTGTCTTATGACGAACCCTTCCTTCCTGATTCTCAACAACCAAACTCTAAATAAAACAAACAAACCCTGTGCCTATAACTAGCCTAATATCTTAAACTTGAGCTTCAAAGCCATATGCCTTGACTATTATAGAGAGATCCCTCTCTGGACCTAGGAGGGCTAGATCCTAAGGTCCGAAAGTGGTTCTATGTTGTCTCATCTTTTGGTATTTCCAATCTTGCGAAAACATGGGAACCCCAACACTTCCTTCTCTTCTTATATTTGATGTTTTCTACTAATTGTGCTATCTGAGAACAAGTTCAAGGTAATTTAGCCAGTATAGTAGTTGGTTTCCCCTGCTTACTATTGCATGAATTTAGAGTTTGTTCTTAGATGTTCTTGTTTGGTTTTAATTATAAGAATTGGGATAATGGGAGATTAGAATTGATTCTATCTCACTAGGGTCCTTTTCTAACTATTAAACCTTTCCAATTTCCCTTAAGTTGAATGTCAAAGCATTGAAAGTTCAAAGTCTTTCTCTGATCTCAGGCTTCACCTTTGTGTTAAATATTTAATGTTTTCTTATTGTCTGAAGAGACAGCCTCTTAGGGGTTTGATCATAGGTGTTTAAGGCATGCCCTGTCCCTAGATTTGCTTCCTAAGTGGTCGAATTGAAGGTTTCCTTGTCATTCACCTTCATTCCTAATCATTTCATCCCATACTATCATCTTTAAAAGATCTTCTGTTTTAGATGACCAAACCATTTGAAAGCCTTGGATATCGAATTGCAAGTAAACCCTTTTATGACTCCATTGCCCAGTGGCCTTGATTTTCCTTTGAATTCTTGTGTAACCAGCTCCAAAAAGAGAAGAAAAGAGATATCAGCGCCTTAGAAATGAGCCACTTCGAGGGGGCAACCTCCAATACATTACATAAATGAACAATTCTTGGATGATACAATTTACAAAACCTCCTTTCTATATATAGGAGTCCATGGGGCCATAATGTAATCCTAGTGGCCCACAATGTAATCCTAGCCGACCTAACAATAATAATTTAAGGGCACAATAATAACAAAATGGGGGTTACAAGGGTACAATAATAACAATAAGGGGGTTACACTAACAATAATAAGGGACTATACTAGTGATATAGGGACCTAACATGCCCCTCTCCTTCAAAAAAGTGTTGCCCTCAACGCTTGAGTAGCTCCGGGTGCTTCTGTATAAAATTCTCATCCTCCCATGTAGAATCTTCAGTGGGTAAGTTCTTCCACTTGATGAGATACTCTGAAATTGATCGATTCCGTAGTTGTCGAGTTCTTGTTTCCATGACCGCTTCTGGTTCCAATATGATTTTTCCTTCCTCATCGAGTTCTGGCAATATTGTTTGAACTGGAAGATTTTCTCCTATAACCTTCTTTAAGCATGAAACATGGAAAACTGGATGTACTCGCGAAGAAGCAGGAAGCTACAATTTGTATGCCATAGTACCAATCTTTTGCAACACCTTGTAAGGACCATAGTACTTTGGCGATAATTTATTATCCTTCTTTGCTTGCTTGAGGGACATTTGTTTGTATGGTTGTAGCCGTAAAAATACCCAATCTCCTACATCAAAACTTCTCTCGCTACGATGTTGATCTGCCTGTTGTTTCATTCGATTTTGTGCCAAATTCGGGTTATCCTTTAAGAGTTGGAGAACTTCTTGTTGATGCTCGATGTGATCTTCCACTGCTTGAACCTTCGAATTTTCTCTTAAATATGATGTGATGGATGGTGGATGATATCCATAAAGTGCCATAAATGGGGTCATTTTTGCTGCAGTATGGAAGGAAGTGTTATACCACCATTCAGCAAGAGGTAACCACTTGACCCATTGTGTTTGTTTATCAGATACAAAACAATGAAGATATCCTTCCAAACATTTATTTACGATCTCAGTTTGACCATGAGATTGAGGATGATAAGATGAGCTATGAGCTAATTGAGTACCCAAACAAGAAAATAACTCCGTCCAAAAATTTCCATTAAAAATGGGATCTCTGTCGCTCACAATAACCCTTGGGCTTCCATGTAGCTTTTTAATTCTATCCATAAATGTAGTAGCAACTGTACTTGCTTTAAATCGATGAGATAATGCACAAAAGTGTGCATACTTGGTAAGTCTATCAACTACCACCATGATGACACTCTTTCCTTCAGACTTAGGTAAACCTGTGATAAAATCCATTGAAATCTCCTCCCAAAGTTGACTTGGAATGGATAAAGGTTGTAGAAGTCCCGGGGTCTTAATTGTTTCCATTTTATTCTGCTAGCAAACCAAACATTCCGCCACAAACTTTTGAATATCAGATTTAAGGCCATCCCAAAAAAATTCTTTCTTCACCCTGTGGTAAGTTTTTAAAAATCCTGAGTGTCCTCCTAAAGGAGAAGTGTGCAATTCCAGAAGAATCTTTTGTTTTAGTTGAGAATTCTTGCAAAGATATAAGCGATCTTTGTACCATAAGGAATCATTTTTCCAACTAAATGTATCAGATGTACTAGGATCTTGCTGCAACTTTTGAATGAGTGTCCATACATCTTTGTCCTTCTTCCATTCATCTCTTGCTTGAGTTATCCAATCTGGTTGGATAATAGAAATGGCACAAAGCAATGCTTCCACCTCTTCATTCTTTCTTGAGAGTGCATCTGCAACAACATTAAGCTTTCCTTTTTTGTAGATTATTTCAAAGTCATAACCCAACATCTTTGTGACCCATTTTTTCTTCTCTTCTGAAGATAGTCTTTGTTCCAAAAAGTGTTTAAGACTATTATGATCAGTTTTTACCTTGAAGTGTCTTCCCATTAGGTAAGTTCTCCATTTCTTTAGTGCATGCAGTATTGCTAACATTTCCTTCTCATAAATAGGTTTCTGTAAATACTTTCCTTTGATTGGGTGACTTTCAAAAGCAATGGGTCTTCCTTCTTGCATTAAAACAGCACCAATTCCATTTCCTGAGGCATCACATTCCACAATAAAGGTTTTTGTGAAGTCTGGCATAGCTAAGACCGGTGCTAGGCACATTGCCTCTTTAAGATGTTCAAAGGCCTTAGTTTCTGCAGGAGTCCATGAAAATGCATATTTATTCAATAATGTTGTTAGAGGTGCTGCTATTCTCCCATAATCCTTAACGAACTTGCGATAATACCTCGTTAACCCAAGAAATCCTCATAGCTTCTTTATGGTTGTGGGGAATTTCCATTCCTTAATGGCTTTAATTTTGTTAGGGTCTACCTTAACACCCTCGTGAGATACAATATGACCCAGATATTCCACCTCTTGTACTCCAAAGGAACATTTGGATTTTTTTGCATATAATTGTTTCTCCTGCAATAGTTTGAGCACCCTGTCAACATGTTCAACATGATCCTTCCAAGACCTGCTATAGATTAGTATATCATCAAAAAATACTAGCACAAATTTTCTAAGGAAAGGTTTGAAAATGGAATTCATCAACCCTTGAAATGTAGAAGGTGCATTGGTAAGGCCAAAAGGCATGACCAAAAATTCATAATGACCCTCATGAGTTCGAAATGTTGTTTTTGGAATATCTTTAGTCTTAATTCTAATTTGATGATATCCTGAACGAAGATCCAACTTGGTAAAATAAATTGCTCCATGTAATTCATCCAATAATTCATCAATCACAGGAATGGGAAAATTGTCTTTAATGGTGAGCTTATTGAGCTCCCTATAATCCGGACACATTCGCCATGATCCATCCTTCTTGTGTACCAATACTACAGGAGCAGAGAAAGAACTTTGACTAGGTTGAATTATACCCGCCTCTAACATTTCTGCAATCATACGTTCAATTTCGCTCTTTGGAAGTAAGGATATCTATAAGGCCTGATGTTTGGAGGAACACTTCCTGGAATCAAATGAATAGCATGATCATGATCACGAATAGGTGGGATTCCTTTGGGAGTTTCAAACACCTTGGAATGATTGTCCAAGACTTGTTGGAGATCTGCTGAAATAGATGATTTTGATGTCGGAACTTCTAGTGAGCATAATTGTGCAATTACGCCTCGTTGTTCTTTCTTTAGAAGCTTTGTCATGACATTAGAGCTTATTATCCTTCCTGGATTCCCTTCAATACCCCGTAATTCGACTTCCTTTCCTTCTGAAAAAAATTTCAAGAAAAGTTCTTGAAAATTAAAAGCTACCATCCCCAAAGATTGTAACCATTGTACTCCTAGTACAACATCAGCACCTCCCATAGGAATGGAAAGCATTGGACTAGTCAATACATATTCCCCCATTGTTAGCTTAATATTATGGCATTTTCCAGAGCAATTTATAGTTCCTCCATTTGCAACCATCACTTGACATTCTGGTGCTGGGTATAGGAAACAATTCAATTCCTTGGCTACCTTACAATAAATAAAATTATGGGTACTACCCGAATCAATCAACACTATTACCTTTTTCTTCTTGATATATCCTTCTATCTTGAGAGTTTGAGGAGTGGTAATTCCTGCCAATGCATTACACGATATGGTCAGACTCATTTCTTCCTCTTCTAGGGTTTGTTCCTGGTGTATATCCTCTTCTTTTGAAGATTCTTGTTCATTTTCTTCTTCCTCTTCACAATCTATGTAAAATAATTTCTTCTCAGCACACTTATGACCTTTAGTGTATTTTCTATCACAACTGTAGCAAAGCCCTTTTTCTCTTTTTCTTCCAATTGTTGTGGGGTCAACCTTGTAGGTTGTGGAAATCTAGGCGTAGCAACACTTCCTTCTTTATAGAATTGAGTGGTAGGCTTCCTTGTCGCCATAATTTTACATTCAACTTTTCTTGCCAACCCGAATGCCTTCTCCAATGAATCAGGTTCCAAAACGCGAACTTCATGTTGGATGTTATCCTTTAAAGTGCCTATGAAGAGATCGATCTTGTGTTCCTCTGGAATATCAGTTACCCTTATATTCAATTTTTGGAAGTCCTCAATGTGCTGCCCCACTAAACCCTTTTGTTTGAGATTTATCAATTGGCTAAAGAAGGTGTTGCTCTTTGTATCCTCATACTGTGCTATCATTTCCTCCGTAAAAATTGACCAAGTGACAATTTTTTTACGGGAGCAAAGCCATTGATACCATACAAATGTATTTTGTTCTAAATGTAAAGTTGCAATGCGTACCTTTTGTGTGGTTTGCACGTTATGGAGATCAAAATATTGCTCCATCTGTAGTATCCATGTTACAGGATCCTTTCCATCAAACTTCCTCATATCCATTTTTGGAATATGGTGGTTCTTCCCGCCAACATTAGAGGTTATGAAATCACGATTAACATTTATTTTGTTATCATCTTGAGGTTCTTCTACTATATTTCCGCCATTAGGAATCATTTCTTGTTTTAAGCTTGTCATCAAGCCTTCCATGTATGCTTTTAGATCATTCTTCATGTTTTCCATGTTGTCTTTCATGTTTTCATCGATCTTAGCTTCCATGTCATCAATATTAGCTTCCATGCCCACTTCCATGCCATCCATATTAGCTTCCAAACCATTCATCTTAGCTTCCATGCCTTTCTTCAAACCATACATCTTAGTTTCCATGCCTTTCCTCAAAACTTCCATTTCATTTTTTGTTGTTCTTTACGAGAGCGAAATTTGTTGCACTTGCTCTTGTAATTTTGATATGTCATGTTGCCATTCTTCGTCTTCATGAGTCACAGTAGAGCCTTCTAAAGGCTTAATGGGAGTTGAATTCTTTTTAGGGTCCATTTTAGAATCCAATACTAATATCTATTCTACAATATTCCCTTGGAATCAATTCAACTTGATTCTTCAAACAAGACTTATGCAATTCGGAAAAAAATACACACCTTTTACTCACTTTTTAGGAGCTCTGTATTGAAATTGAATTATCTTTGTAATTGAGAATATTCAATATTTGAAATTCACTGCTGTAGTAGCCTTCTGAACTGTATTTCAAATGCCACAGTTATGATCTGATTTGGATTCTTCAAGACAAAGTTATTTCCAATCTCCCACAATGACCCAATTTTGGACTGGTTCAGTAGAGCGAACTTGTACGACTTGCCAAGTGTCACTGTTTCGTCCTTCGTCTCTGAAATTGATAGCCAAGAAACTGCAATCCGTGTACTTGCAACCACTTTTTATGGCACTACAATCCGATGCCCAGAGAGAGATTATTGAACTTTTCCCACGATCACCTCTTTGAGATGAAATTCAGGAGCCTGAAAAAGCACTACCTTCCACAGATAATATCTCCAAAAATATTGCGAACCAAGCTCTGAAATTTTTTAAATAATTTCCTCAGGATTTCAGCTTCGCACCATATGAATTTCAGATTTTGAACCTTCGTAGAAATTTTTTTATAGCGCAAATGCCACGATGACCTGTTTAGGAGCCTGAAAAAAGACCTAACTTCCACAGATCATATCTCCGAAAATATTGCGAACCAAGCTCTGAAATTTTTAGAAAAACTTCCTCAAGATTTCAGCTTTGCACCCTAAAAATTTAAGCTTCTGAAGCTTTTTAGAAAAAAAGTTATAGCGAAAATTCCACGATGACCTGTTTGGAGCAGCGAAACCCTAGAATCCAAAGCTCTGAAACCAAATGTTGTGTAACCAGCTCCAAAAAGAGAAGAAAAGAGATATCAACGCCTTAGAAATGATCCACTTCGAGGGGGAAACCTCCAATACATTACATAAATGAAAAATTCTTGGATGATACAATTTACAAAACCTCCTTTCTATATATAGGAGTCCATGGGGCCATAATGTAATCTTAGTGGGCCACAATGTAATCCTAGCCGACCTAACAATAATAATTTAAGGGCACAATAATAACAAAATGGGGGTTACAAGGGTTCAATAATAACAATAAGGGGGTTACACTAACAATAATAAGGGACTATACTAGTGATATAGGGACCTAACATGAATTTTCCCCCATGGCCTAAATCCTCTTTGCTCACCCTTTGTCTTATATTGAACCCTTCTTTCATGTTTCCCAACAACCAAACAAACAAAAAAAACAAAACAACAACCCTTGTGCCTTATAACTAGCCTAATACCTTAAATTAGAACTTCAAAGATATATATTTCTTTACCTTTATAGAGAGATCCCTCTCTAAACCCATGAGGGCTAGATCCCGAGGTCCCAAAGTGGTTTTATGTTGTCTTATCTTTTGGTATTGCCAAACCTGCCAAAACATAGGAACCCCAACAGAACGCACAAGGGAGAAAACAACAAATGACCTACACGAACGTGCACAAGGAAACCGTGTGGTCACAACTTAGCAAACTTGATACAGGCGCCCTCAAATGAAATGACCCGACCCGAAATCGTTTCATTGGGCACCCTCCCAAGGCATGATGTCCTCCACCTGACTGAACGAATGCATAAGGGAGAAAATGGAAAACAACCCGCACGAATGTGTACAAGGCAACCGTGCGGTCACAACTTAGAAAACCTAATACGAGCGCCCTCAAACGAAATGACCTAACCCGAACTTGTTTCATTGGGCACCCTCCCAAGGCGTGTTGCCCTGCGCCCGACCGAACAAACGCACAAGGGAGAAAACGAAAAATGGCCCGCACGAACGTGCACAAGGCACCCGTGCGGCCACAACTTAGCAAACTTGATATGGGCGTCCTCAAACGAAACGACCTGACCCGAACTCCTTTCATCGGGCGCCCTCCCAAGGCGCGATGCCCTCCACCCGACTGAACGAACGCATAAGGGATAAAATGGAAAATGACCTGCACGAACGTGCATAAGGCACCCGTGCGGTCACATCTTATCAAACCTAATACGAGCACGCTCAAACGAAACGACTCGACCCGAACTTGTTTCATCGGGTGCTCTCCCAACGCACGATACCCTCTGCCCGATCGAACGAATGCACAAGGGAGAAAATGAAAAATGACCTGCATGAACGTGCACAAGGGTCCCGTGCAGTCACAACTTAGCAAACCTGATACGGGCACCCTCAAACGAAATGACCCTTCCTGAACTCGTTTCATTGGGTTCCCTCCCAAGGCACGACACCCTCCGCCCGACCGAATGAACGCACAAGGGAGCAAACAAAAAATGACCCACAGGAATGTGTACAAGGCACCCGTGCAGTCACAACTTAGCAAACCTGATACGGGTGCCCTCAAACGAAACGACCTGACCGGAACTCGTTTCATCGAGCGCCCTCCCAAGGCGCGACACTCTCCACCTGACCGAACAAATGCACAAGGGAGAAAATGGAAAATGGCCCGCATGAACGTGCACAAGGAACCCATGTGGTCACAACTTAGAAAACCTGATACAGGCACCCTCAAACGAAATGACCCAACCCGAACTCGTTTCATCGGGCGCCCTCCCAAGGCGTGACACCCTCTGCCCAACCAAATGAATGCACAAGGGAGAAAATGGCAGAAAACCCGCACGAATGTGCACAAGGCACCCGTGCAGTCACAACTTAGCAAACCTGATACGGTCGCCCTCAAACGAAACGACCCGACTCGAACTCGTTTGATCGGGCTCCCTCCCAAGGCGCGACGCCCTCCGCCTGACCGAACGAACGCACAAGGGAGAAAACGGAAAATGACCCGCACGAATGTGCACAAGGCACCCGTGCGGTCACAACTTAGCAAACCTGATACGGGCGCCCTCAAACGAAACGATTCGACTCGAACTCGTTTCATCGGGCGCCCTCCCAAGGCGCAACGCCCTCTACCCGATCGAATAAACACACAAGGGATAAAACAATAAACAGACTGCATGAATGTGCATAAGGCACCCGTACAGTCACAACTTATCAAACCTGATACGAGTGCCCTCTAACCAAACAACCCAACCCGAACTCGTTTCATCAGGCACCCTCCCAAGGCACGATGCTCTCCACCCGACCAAACGAATGCACAAGGGAGAAAACGGCAAACAACCTACACGAACGTGCACAAGGCACCTGTGCGGTCACAACTTAGCAAACCTAATACAAGTGCCCTCTAACAAAATGACCTGACCCGAACTCGTTTCATTGGGCGCCCTCCCAAGGCGCGACGCCCTCCGCCCGAACGAACAAACGCACAATGGAGAAAATGATAAACAACCCACACGAACGTGCACAAGGCACCCATGTGGTCACAACTTAGCAAACCTGATACAGGCGCCCTCTAACAAAATGACCCGACCCGAACTCGTTTCATCGGGTGCCCTCCCAAGGTGCGACGCCCTCCGCCCACCCTTTGTAGCAATAAATAAAAATTTTTTTAGATGAAATTATTATTTCAAAATGAAAACAACTCAACTCTCATCAATGTTTCAATATAGATGAAGAGAAATAGTTTGGTAAATTTCAAATTTAAGGAGAAAATTTATTCAAACTAGCTTATAGCTTGCATATTTATAGCTTCAAAAAAGTATCCTACAAATGTCAAATGTCATGTGTTTCTATGTTCATTTGATATGTTTCTATTTTACATGTGCTTGGAAAATATTGTTCACAACATGGAATAGATCCTACAAAGGAATATTCAACATCTTGTAATAGAGATTTAGTTAAATTGCTCTAAAATTTTGTCTTTAATCATTTACATATTGTACACATCCCCTTGTAATCTATATTTTGTTTTCTCAATATTTTGACAGTTTCAACATTTTGTATGGAAAACATTCTTATACCTTATTTTGTACAAGCCATTTCCCTTTACTTGGAAGTTGCTATTTTAATTTCTTTTGGAAACATTTTTATGATTCTTTTCAAGTATCCTAAATTTTCTTATTCATAATTGTATTTCTAAATAGTATGATATATAAATCTAACACATGAATAATGTATGTTATTACTTGTAATAATGGTTTCCTCATCAATCATCATGGAAGTATCAAATATAGTTTAAATATTTTTTCTCTATTATTATTATAATCCAGCCTCATGGGCATGGGTGCATTAAACTAGAAAGTGTTCTCTTCCATGTGTTGTACAACTTGTCATTGTCATCCTTAAAACTCTTTTTTATTGAGATATAACCACACCATATAGCCAAATTTGCATTAGTGGGTTGTTTTATGTTGATCATGGTCCTCCATATAACAATTTTAAGTTATGTGTAGGTTCTTGCACTTCCAATGGATTTCTCAAATCTTGATTGTGACCTTACAATTTTTGCCTTCATAATTACCATTTGTAAATGGGTTTTTAGCAAATATAAACAACAACCAATTAAAAGGAATTTTTTTTATGATCCTTTTCAAGTGTCATGAATTTTTCTATGCAATATTGTATTTTAAAATAGCATAACCTATGGATCTAACACCAAGCATGCTACTACTCATAATAATTGATTTTCAAGATAATCATCAATCATCATGTAAATCTCAAAAAGTTTTACCCTTCTTTCTTTCTGTTAATAATGTCAAAACTATTCATAAAGGTGTGTTTAGCTATGAATTATTTCGTATGTCAGAAATTTTCGCTAGTAATGGATTTCACAATAATATATTAAGAGATAGATATCCCACCCCTTGTAGCAATAAATCCAAAAATTTTTAGATGAAATTATTATTTCCAAAGGAAAACAACTCAACTCTCATCAATGTTTCAATACAGATGAAGAGAAATTGTTTTGTATATTTCAAATTTAAGGAGAAATTTTACTCAAACTAGTTTATAGAGCATATATTGATAGCTTCAAAAAAATACTCCTAGTTTTTAAAATTGGAAGAAGGATTAGCTTTATTATTTTATATTTTATTGATGGAGCATAAAATTGGAATGCTAGAAGCATAAAATTGGAATCATAACAAATAGAGGCATATGCACTTTGAAAAGGGTTTAAAATCACTAAAGGAATAAGAATGAATTCAATCATTATGATTAATGACTCTAGGATCATTATCATTCATATGATTAAACAACCATTATGAAAATTGATGTTCGGGGTTCATTTGTAGGCATCAATCATAAGATAACCCTTCAAGGATTTTTCAAGGGTCTCTTCAATAACCCTTTTCCAAGTAAGATATATCTCCACAAACTTCTTAATAGGTGCTTCCAAAACTTTCGTTGATTGTTCATTGTCCAATGCCTCACTTGTCCAAAATAAGTCTCCAACAATTGTCTTGATGTTGGACAACTTCAACACTTCAATAATATTTGTTGTGTTCCAAGAGTGATGATACACAGTCAAGGTCATTACAGCAACCAAGGTCTTCACTGTTCCGAGAGGTAGTATTATTGTGTTGTGATTGTCTAGCAAGGAAAACCAACCCAAGAATGATGATGCACAGTTAAGGAAATTATAGCAACCAAGGTATTCAACGTTCTGAGAGGTAGTATTATTGTGTTTTAACTGTCCAGTAAGGAAGTCTAAGCAAAGAATGATGATACACATTTAGGTCAATTACAGAAATCAAGGTCTCCACCATTCTGAGAGGTATTATCACTGCGTTGAAACTGTCCAACAAGGAAATGAGCAGAAAATATATACACAGTCCAATACGGTTGTAGTTACTACACATGAATCATTGTAATCTTCCACAATTTGAGCTTAGGAGTCCACCACAGCTTCAGCAAGGGGTTCACCACAATCTTAAAGATTCCACCATAGTCTAAGGTAAGCTTTTTGATGACACTGTCTGAAATTAAGTCTGAATTTATGTTTCATTGTCCTAAGCTATAGCAAGGGACACATAAATACATGTTGATAGCAGAAAGGGCCAATACTCTACAACATGTTGTAATTGTTACTAAATACTTGGAAAAATTCAATAATTGTTTCAAAACATAAATTAATGCTCAAGAAGAATTTAAAGTTAAATTAAATTTAAAGTTAAATTAAATTTAAAGCAAATTATCAACAACCAAGGATATTGATAAGCACAAAAACATTTAAACCAACATTTTCCAAAACAAATCACTTGCCTCTTATGAAATATCAAATCAGTGATTGGAATCTATATAGCTTGGTGGAGAAATATTACAAAATTAAATTTCATTAGTGATAGAATATCACTTGAAATTATTCTCTTGATGAGAAACATAACACTCATATTTTGAAATTTCTTTCAACTCGGGAAACTAGACTCCATCCGAGCTTCCACAAAAATAGTAAATAATTGTAAGTTTGCTTGCAAGTTCAAATAAAGTACTCATTTTGAACTTAAAAGATTGATTGTTTGGTCATATTCATCATCTTCTAGCCAATAAGTTTCAAGAATATTTACTGCCTTCTCATAAATTTCATTATTGTCATGACTTTGCAGGTTCTCAATCTTCTCAAGTCCTTCAGCACCATCAATATATTGTGCATAGAGATTTACACCTCTAGTGTTGCCCATAACCTTATCTTCTTCCCCAACTTTCAAAATATTCTCTATCCCTTCAAGACAAACAGTTACAATTCTTGGGTCTCGAAAGACTAGAAGATCACATAGATGCTTAATGCATCCTTGATTCACAATATATCTGCAACCAAAAGCACAAATTAGTAGTTTATCTAGGATGAGATTAACCAATGTTATCCCTGTAACTGTTATGATAAATGACTTTTTATATTGACCATTTATTGACATAATACTCTGTTGAATAGACAATGACTTATAACGGAATGTACAAACCTCTCGCATCTATTCAATTTTTTCTTTGTAACCTCCAACATCATTGTAAGTAGCATCTGGCTTTTCTTCAACAGTCATCATGGTCACACAGGGATCAATATTACGAGGAAAAGGGATCTGAATATGATACTTATTGCGATCAACCCTACATAAATAAAGAAGACCATCAATCATTACATTCCAGACAAAACCCACAAGGTGTTACCTGAAGCTATCTCTAAATTTTTTTATGACATTAATGCAAACAACATAAAACATTAGAGTTGAAAACATAGTAATGCTTCACTAAGAAGTAATGTGATATCTCACTTGTCAGCAACACTTAGAATTGATGGATAATATCACACTCAACTCTAAAGGAAACAAACTACCTAGAAGACAAAGTGAACATAAAAGGATGGTTTTGCAAGGGGGATTTTTTATTAATTGACCTGACACGCATGCCTTCTTCAATATCAGTAGGGGAGACTTTATCACCCAGTCCAACCACAAACTGCATTCCAAATAGACAACTTTGTAAATACTACATGCAAGTCAATGTGGCTTTCAGGAAACATTGGGTTTTGAATTCATAAGTTTTGTTGCGAGAAAAAGACTAATCACTGAAACTATAGTTTTAGTGTAAGAGTAAAGTAGCAGTTTTGATTCTTGCTGCACCTATAAGAGAATAATGACTTTTCTGTATGATTACAACACAACCTGGAGAAATAGGCATACCTTGGAAATTTGTTTAACATTTATGACATACTTGGAACCATCAATTTTTGGATTAATGATCTGTGTGCACCTCACTACCTGGATGAAGAAAAAATACATATTCAGATCAATTAGATGTGACAGAGACTGATACATGCTTGACCATTTTTACCTTTCTTTACAAGAGGAGGACCTTATTTATTTTCTTGAAGATGAAAAGGATGTTTTTGAACAGAGGAATACGACAACCCTGCAGCAAGAAGAGAAAAACCTCGTGGTAGAAAAAAAGGAGCTTCATTTTTACAGAGATTTTGTGGCTTCCCCTAAAAATAAGGGTGATGATATTATAGCTCAAGAAAAAGAAGTAGAACATGCATAAAATTTTATGAAGGAATTTCAGGATAGTGGTATGAAGGCATTTCAACCATCCTATGTGGATTTGATGCAAATGTATATGTTGCTATCTATGTAATGTGAAGTAAAATACACATTTTTGCGATCTATGGCAAGGTGACGATGTAATTGGGAAGATTATGAAATATATATTGAATCCTTGATTAAATGTGGCATGTTGGACAGGGCTGAGGGGGTTTTTGCAGAGTTTCAAAAGGATGGTGACATTGATATTAAATCCAAGATGTGCAACGTAATATTGGAGGGATATCTCAATGCTGGTAAAGTATAAAGGATCAAACAATTATATGATGAAATGTACCATAAATGTGAAGGTTGATGGAAATCATCTCAAGGGAAAAGATAGTAGGTCAATGAGAAACTTAATGTTTGATGTTACTGGTGCATATAAAAACTTTGACTTTCAAACACAGTATTTGCAAATTGTGAATTATAAAGACTATGAACTTTGGGCCTTCGATTTTCACCATTTCGCAGAGGAATTTCATCAACAGTCTGAAATGAACTTGGAGATTCATGACACTGCAATTGATGCACTGAGTTTTGCACTATAATGTCTCCTAAATCCATATTTCATGATGAACACACGTGACAGTGACTATCATATCAACAAAAGTTCCACTAAAAACAAATCTTCACACACATAGGAAGATGGTTGATGAGCTATTTTCAAGTAATAGAAAGCCAAAAGTCGAAATGATTGGTAATCTCAAAGAAAAGAGAGACAAAACTGTAATTGACATTCTTATGCAAGCAGAAGAATGGTACTACAAAATGCAGTCTATTATTTTGAAATATAGTTCATATGATGAGAAAGAAGTAAACTGTGATTTTGAAGAAAGGCCAAATGGTTTTAGAAAATTTCCCAATGATAGAGAGTCTATAAATGTTGTTACCCTTATATGCTAGCATCAAGGTCTACTCTATGTTTTTCTGATTTGGTAGATTTAGAGGGAACAACATAACATGTTGTAGAGCATCTCAATACATTGCTTTTCTCTCTTCATTATCATCAAAAGGATTTTAGTCGTCCAATAAAACCTTGAAAAAATACTTTGAGATAGGCGACAGTGGACACTTCATCAAATTATAGTTTCTGCTGCCAGTGGTAGTGGCATCATGACAGAGGATGATGAGTATGGTAGAAAACAGGGCTTCCAGTTTAGAAAAATGATTCCTGCCTCCTCATGGATACACATAATATCAATTTTTTCAACCTCTTCATTTCCTTTGGTTAGATACATAGGTTGGATGGCATTGACTCACTGTGCAAAGGAAAACTAGAAGCGATGGATCCCTCTTATGTATTGGATTGCTATGCAAAGGAACACCAGAAGAGAGGGCTCCTCCTTGCACAAGATATGCATCAAATGACAAGCTTACTATTTATTTTATCTAATGAACTCACATCCTTCAAAATATGTAAGGGGAATGAGAATGAAGAATTACAATAGGCCTCCCTTTTGGAATCAAACAAACATAAACATGAGAAACCTGTTAAGAAAAGTGATCATTTAGATCAAGTGGATAGTGATGGCTTTTCCCATGCTCTTTACCCCTAGCTAGACATGATATTTCCAAACTTAAGAAATCATTTTTTCACATACGCAGAAGTGATGCTAGAGGTTGTATGCTCCCATTTAAAAGTAGTTCCACCTAGTTCTATTCTAGATATATTGTTGGTTTTCATATTTTTTTTCCAACCCATTCACGAATCTAGATAGAGATCAAAATTTAATGAATGATGCGAGTTGTTGCATGCTGAAAGGTGTTGTAGCTTCTAATGTGAAGTGCATCAAATTGTAAATACTAGGAGTAATCGTTGTGGAACATAAGGAAGTTGTTAGATAGGTGATATTATTATTTCAAAGATATGTTTGAATAAATTGATATTGGCCCCATGTTTAATACATTACACTTATATCAATATATACTAGGACCAAAGAGTTAATGGTTAACTCTGTGGAATTCGAGACATTGCTCTTTTATCTTGGCTGCTTTTTATAATTGTGTGTGATGACTCAAGTGATGTTGTACTAAATTATTATGGTATTACTCTTTATTTTGGCTGCTTAATATTTTTGTTGTGTGACAGAGTACTTTCCTAAAGGTTTTTAGTGCCATACCAAGTGCCCTGTATGTGTCATTGATTGGGTATATTATCACAGGTATCAAAATTTATTTCTATGAATAGAGAGCTGTCTATAATGTAATCAAACATGGTGGGGACACTCACTCGACGCTCAAAGTAGACATGGTTGAAATCGTTGTATGAGAACTAATGTTTATTAATGAGTGAATGTTGTTGAGATGTTATTTGGCCTTGAGCCCTGAAGAATCCAATTTACCTTATGTACCAAGATGAGGGGAAATTCCATGTGAGTTTCCCCAAAATATGCATTACGGTGAATAAAAGTACCATATTTAGATCTATACTCCACAAATCTAAAAAAATTCCAAGAAAAATGAGGGGATGCCACCTATTATTTTACTTATATAGCAGACAAATGTACAAATCATTCCCAAAGCCCAAGGGGTTAGCTCAAAATTTTGTCATTGATGTTGCTAGGCATTTGTCTAGTTCAGTGTAGGGAAATTTGAAGGATGGACCTTTATCTTAAAGTTTAAAAGCTTGGCGAATATTAGTAGTCCCCAATATGTGAATTGTAAAATTTTTTGTTTTATTTTTGTAAATATTTAGTTTTTTAATCATTTTATATTAGTATATGTAATTTTTTGGTGATTTTTAGGGTAAAATATTTTTATACTATAAAATTTGGGCGAATCAATTTTAAAAAAAAATGGGAATTGGCGAATCTTTTTCCTGGAAAAAAGCATGGAAAATTAGCCCACCTGCGAATATTAGCCCCTAAAATTTTCCATGGTTCAGTGCCAGCAGGTGCCTGCTTTGAATCCTCTAGGGTGAGGCACACTAATCTACAATGAAAGGTTTATTAGGGATGTCATCCATGATTGTGAAGAAGCTTCCCTTGGGTTTCCCACAAGGTTTTCCGTGGAAAAAAGAAGTACAATGCCTAAAATGGCTCCTAGATCTATCTATTTCTGTGGGACTGTCAGGCTGGCTATATTCTAAAGACAATGTATTCAGAAAAAGGTGGAGAAATGGGTGTATATTTATTATTTGAGAATCATTACATAATCATAACACCTGAGAGCCAAAAAAATATAGGTAGAAGTACAGAGAATCCTTCTATAAAAAAACATAAAACATGAAGTTATATATATTGTTAGGTCCCTATATTACTAGTATAGTCCCTTATTGTTGTTAGTGTAACCCCCTTATTGTTATTATTGTACCCTTATAACCCCCATTTTGTTATTATTGTGCCCTTAAATTATTATTGTTAGGTCGTCTAGGATTACATTGTGGCCCACTAGGATTACATTATGGCCCCATGGACTCCTATATATAGAAAGGAGGTTTTATAAATTGTATCATCCAAGAATTGTTCATTTATGTAATGTATTGGAGGTTTCCCCCTCGAAGTGGCTTATTTATAAGGCGTTCATATCTCTTTTCTTCTATTTTTGGAGCTGGTTACACAACATTTGGTATCAGAGCTTGGGATTCTAGGGTTTCGCTACTCTAAACAGGTCATCGTGGCATTTTCGCTATAAATTTTTTTCTACGAAGTTTCCGAAGCTGAAATTTTTAGAGTACGAAGCTGAAATCCTGAGGAAGATTGTCTAAAAATTTCAGAGCTTAGTTCACAATATTTTCGGAGATATCATCTGTGGAAGTTAGGTCTTTGTTCAAGCTCCTAAACAGGTCATCGTGGAATTTTCGCTATAAATTTTTTTCTACGAAGGTTCAGAATCTGAAATTCATATGGTGTGAAGCTAAAATCCGGAGGAAATTCTTCAAAAAATTTCAGAGCTTGGTTCGCAATATTTGTGGAGATATGATCTGTGGAAGGTAGTGCTTTTTTAGGCTCCTGAATTGCATCTCAAAGAGGTGATCGTGGGAAAAAGTTCAATAACTCTCTCTCTGGGCAGTGGATTTGAGTGCTGTAAAAAGTGGTCACAATTACACGGACTTTAGTTTCTTGGCTATCAATTTCAGAGACAAAGGACGAAACAGTGACACGTGGCAAGTCCTACAAGTGTGCTCTACTGAACCAGTCCAGAATTAGGTCATTGTGGGAGATTGGACACAACTTTGTCTTGGGGAATCCAAATTAGATCAGACGTGTGGCATTTGAAAGAAGCTTCAGAGGGCTACTACAGAGCTGACTTTAAGATATTTAAGATTTTCAATTACAGAGATAATTCAATTTCAATATTGAGCTCCTCAAAGCAAGTAAAAGGTATCAATATTGGATTCTAAAATGGCGCCTAAAAAGAATTCAACACCCATTAAGCCTTCAGAAGGCTTTACCATGACTCATGAAGATGAAGAATTGCAACATGATCTATCAAAATTACAAGAGCAAGTGCAACAACAAATTTTGCTCTCGCAAATAACAATAAAAAATGAAATGGAAGTTTTGAAGAAAGGCATGGAAACTAAGATGGATGGTTTGAAGAAAGGTGTGGAAGCTAAGATGATTGGTTTGGAAGCTAAGATGGATGGCATGGAAGTGGGCATGGAAGCTAAGATTGATGACATGGAAGCTAAGATCGATGAGAAAATGGAAAACATGAAGAATTTTCTAAAAGCAGACATGGAAGGTTCGACAAAGTTTATACAAGAAAGGTTTCCTAATGGTGAAAAGATAGTAGAAGAACCTCATGATGAGAACAAAATAAATGTTAATTGTGATTTCATAAACTCTAATGTTGGCCGGAAGAACCACCATATTCCAAAGATGGATATGAGGAAGTTTGATGGAAAGGATCCTGTAACATGGATACTACAGATGGAGCAATATTTTGATCTCCATAACGTGCAAAACACACAAAAGGTACGCATGGCAACTTTACATTTAGAACAAAATACATTTGTATGGTATCAATGGCTTTGCTCCCGTAAAAAAATTGTCACTTGGTCAATTTTTACGGAGGAAATGATAGCACATTATGAGGATACAAAGAGCAACACCTTCTTTAGCCAATTGATGAATCTCAAACAAAAGGGTTTAGTGGGGCAGCACATTGAGGACTTCCAAAAATTGAATATAAGGGTAACTAATATTCCAGAGGAACACAGGATTGATCTCTTCTTAGGTACTCTAAAGGATAACATCCAACATGAAGTTCGTGTTTTGGAACCTGATTCATTGGAGAAGGCATTCATGTTGGCAAGAAAAGTTGAATGTAAAATTATGGCGACAAGGAAGCCTACCACTCAATTCTATAAAGAAGGAAGTGTTTCTATGCCTAGATTTCCACAACCTACAAGGTTGACACCACAAAAATTGGAAGAAAAAAGAGCAAAAGGGCTTTGCTACAGTTGTGATAGAAAATACACTAAAGGTCATAAGTGTGCCGAAAAGAAATTATTTTACATAGATTGTGAAGAAGAAGAAGAAAATGAAAAAGAAGAGGATATACACCAGGAACCAGCCATAGAAGAGGAAGAAATGAATCCGACCATATCATGTAATGCACTGGACGGAATTACCACTCCTCAAACTCTCAAGATAGTAGGACAGATCAAAAAGAAAAGGGTAATAGTGTTGATTGATTCAGGTAGCACCCATAATTTTATTCATTGTAAGGTAGCCAAGGAATTAAATTGTTTCCTATACCCAGCACCAGAATGTCAAGTGATGGTTGCAAATGGAGGAACTATAAATTGCTCTGGAAAATGCCATAATATCAAGCTAACCATGGGGGAATATGTGTTTACAAGTCCAATGCTTTCCATTCCTATGGGAGGTGCTGATGTTGTACTAGGAGTACAATGGTTACAATCTTTGGGGACGGTAGCTTTTAATTTTC
The DNA here is from genome assembly GCA_034641835.2 of Pinus albicaulis. Classification (NCBI taxonomy): domain Eukaryota; kingdom Viridiplantae; phylum Streptophyta; class Pinopsida; order Pinales; family Pinaceae; genus Pinus; species Pinus albicaulis. Next base: position 141,785,450 of record CM076583.1, on the reverse strand, counting down.
AAGAACTTTTCTTGAAATTTTTTTCAGAAGGAAAGGAAGTCGAATTACGGGGTATTGCGGGGAAGCCAGGAAGGATAATAAGCTCTAATGTCATGACAAAGCTTCTAAAGAAAGAACATTGAGGCGTAATTGCACAATTATGCTCACTAGAAGTTCCAACATCAAAATCATCTATTTCTGCAGATCTCCAACAAGTCTTGGACAATCATTCCAAGGTGTTTGAAACTCCCAAAGGACTCCCACCTATTCGTGATCATGATCATGCTATTCATTTGATTTCAGGAAGTGTTCCTCCAAACATCAGGCCTTATAGATATCCTTACTTCCAAAAGAGCGAAATTGAACGTATGATTGCAGAAATGTTAGAGGTGGGTATAATTCAACCTAGTCAAAGTTCTTTCTCTGCTCCTGTAGTATTGGTACACAAGAAGGATGGATCATGGAGAATGTGTCCGGATTATAGGGAGCTCAATAAGCTCACCATTAAGGACAAATTTCCCATTCCTGTGATTGATGAATTATTGGATGAATTACATGGAGCAATTTATTTTACCAAGTTGGATCTTCATTCAGGATATCATCAAATTAGAATGAAGACTGAAAATGTTCCAAAAACAGCATTTCGAACTCATGAGGGTCATTATGAATTTTTGGTCTTGCCTTTTGGCCTTACCAATGCACCTTCTACATTTCAAGGGTTGATGAATTCTATTTTCAAACCCTTCCTTAGAAAATTTGTGCTAGTATTTTTTGATGATATACTAATCTACAGCAGGTCTTGGAAGGATCATGTTGAACATGTTGACAGGGTGCTCAAACTATTACAAGAGAAACAATTATATGCAAAAACATACAAATGTTTCTTTGGTGTACAAGAGGTGGAATATCTGGGTCATATTATATCTCACGAGGGTGTTAAAGTAGACCCTAACAAAATTAAAGCCATTAAGGAATGGAAAGTCCCCAAGACAATAAAGCAGTTGCGAGGATTTCTCGGGTTAACATGCTATTATCGCAAGTTTGTTAAGAATTATGGGAGAATAGCAGCACCTCTAACAACATTATTGAAGAAAGATGCATTTTCATGGACTCCTGAAGCAACTAAGGCCTTTGAACATCTTAATTTTGAGAATGTAGCACCTTGGATGAGGAGTCAGGAAATTAAGTCGCTCACTAAGTGGGCCCGCAGTGCAACCAGGTGGATTTGAAAAATCTATTTTTAGACTATGTTCATTTTTAGACACATGGAGCATGGTTCGTGGATTCCAGCTTTGAGATTCGAGCATTGGTCATGTTGGTAAAAATAGATGAGACTCTATTTTTAGTCGAAGAGGTCGAAGTCTATTTTTAGACTACCTCTCCTAAAAATAGGGAAGTCAAATATTATTTACCCTTAATAATATTTGGACTCTAAACTTCGCTTTACTCGTATAATTTGGGCGAGCTGGCGAAGTGTTCTGCGATCTGACAGAGGAATTACACTATTCCGAAGGGTTTGGTGAGCACATGCATGGTTGACTTCAGTTAGGACTTCAGTGGCATAAGTTTGGTGGAGTTAATGAGACAGCTAGTGGAGTTGTGTTCGGTTTAATTTAGTTGAACTGGTTGAGATTAGTTTAACTAGCTAATCAACTAGTTATGAGTGGAGTGAATTAAATATTATTTAATTCATTAATTAGTAACTCATTATTCAACTCAAGAACACACCAGTTCACTACAGTGCATGATCAGTTCAGTGGAGACCAGTGAAAGAGGTAGATGAAAGGGTGGAGTTAGCTATCAGTGGCGACATCAGTTGTGCATGAGATTTGCACCACACTTGGAGGATTTGTCCATGAAAATTGCACAGTCAAGCCAAGGAGATTCAAACCTTGGATCTCTATATAGACAGGCCTGGATTGCGCAATAGAGGCAAGGAAATTGGTGGTGAGTTTTGAACCAGTAACCTGTTCAAAACTGAGCTAGATTGTGGGTAACTGTATGAGAAAGTACTGAGTACTTGTGAGGAGTATTGTACTGAGTTTGTTACTTGATTTCTCCATTATAATATACACAATAGCTGCTGGGTTTTCAGCTATAAGCTTTCCCCATACATACTGTGTTAATGTGTATGATGATTTGATGTGTTATCGCTTGATTTTATTTCCGCATGTTTGATGATCTGAGTTGAGTTGAATGGAAGAGATTATGTGTTGTGTATGAAGTTCAAATAGTATGTGACCAGGATAGTCTCGGTGGATAATTAATCATTATTCAGCAAATTTCTACATGGTATCAAAGCTATTGAAGCAGAGATTGATCATCACAGTGATTACAAACTTATTTTGGTAGACAGAGTCTGCATGCAGGCCAGGTAGCCTCCGGATTCATCTTTCTTCGGAAAGTGAAAGGTCTGGTAAATTCCCCTTGCAGTCAATCTCTGTGCTAGAAATAATTTGTTCTCACAGATCTAGAGCGGCTGAGATTTGAGGTGGAATTCGAAATTTTGCAGCAGTTTTTCTTTCTTGGTGCAAGTGTTGAAAATGTCTTTCAACGGTTTGCGACTCGAATATTCTCTTGAAGGTAGTTCGAATTATGTTGCATGGAAGGATCGCATGGAAGCAGTATTAGAAGATAATGGTCTGAAGGAGTTCGTAGATACGGATGTCCAAAAGCCCACTGATGCAGCTGAAGTCGATGCATGGCAAAAGAAGATGGCGAAGTGTCGAAGGATCCTGTTGGAGGGCGTCAAGGATCATATTGTATCCAACCTGCATGGAAAGGCTACTCCATATTTAATGTGGAAAGTTTTGACGGATCTATTCCAGAGTAAGAGCGACTAAAGGAAGCTGGCGCTCAAAGATAAGCTCAGGAACATCAAGATGGAGAAAGGCGACAGTATCGCCAAATACCCCGGCAGTATCGCCAAATACTCTCACGAAGTTCACTCGTAAGGTGAGATGAGTCAAAGGTGGGGGTGGTCGTTGTGTTTCACCGATCGCAGCTTGCTCGGCGGTGATGGGATCTTGGTGGTTTCACGTCGTGCGTCATTTCATGACTCGGGAGATCTGGATTGTTCGCATCCTGAGGACAAAGATCTGGGTGTGCACATCGAGATGGGCGATGATGGTAGATACAGTGCGACTGGTATCAGTACCATATCCTTTCAGAGGGAGTCTAGTAAACCCTTTGTATTGAGGGATGTCATGCATGTACCGGGATTGAAGAAGAACTTGATCTCTGTGGCGATGTTGGAAGATAAGGGGTATGATGTGGTCTTCAGTGAAGGAAAAGCCTTCCTGCGCAGTAAGACTACTGGAGAGACCCGGAAGATAGGGGTTCGAACCAAGAACCTTTATCAGTTGCAGGTAGATGGCTACGTAGCTATGGCATGCAAGGCGGGAGAAGTGGTGAGCCGGGATGATGAGGGCGAACTGTGGCACAGGAGATTGGGCCACCTTCACCATGGAGCTTTGAAGATCCTGCAGCAGATTTCTACTGGGCTTCCTAAGGGCACTCTTGCGCAGTCAGATCAGTGCAAGGGGTGTATTTTAGGGAAGTATGTGAAAGCCACCTTTCACGAGAAGGATAGTCGCGCCACGACGATCCTTGAGAGAGTTCACACAGACGTGTGTGGTCCTTTCTCAGTTGCTTCGACAGCAAAGCACAAGTATTATGTGATCTTTGTTGATTATTTCTCTCGAAAGTGCCGGATCTTCTTCATGCAGAAGAAGAGCGATACATTCGCGAAGTTCTGTGAGTTTAAAGCACTGGTCGAGAAGGAGTCGGGGAAGAAGGTGATTGCTCTAAGGAGTGATAACGGTGGTGAATTCATCTCGGCTGAATTCAAGGAGTTCTGCAGCGCAGAAGGGATTCGCAGAGAGCTCATCGCACCCCATAACCCACAGCAGAACGGGGTGGCTGAGCGGAAGAACAGAACGATCGTGGGTGCTGCACGGGCGATGTTGCATGATCGGGGCCTACCCCTTCACTTGTGGGCTGAGGCATGCAATACAGCAGTGTATGTGCAGAACCGTTGTCCTCACAAGGTTCTTGGCATGAGTACACCGGAGGAGGCTTATTCTGGCAAGAGGTCTGATATTTCCCATTTGCGGATTTTTGGTTCTCCTGTCTACATGCATGTGACGAAGGATGCGAGAAGGAAGCTGGATCCAACTGCTGAGGTTGGAATATTTGTGGGGTACACTGATACACCTCATAAGTATCGGGTGTATGTGCCAGACAGTCGCAAGACTGTTGTGCGACGGGATATAAAATTTCAGGAGGAGAAAGCCATGCAGTGTTCGCTTGGGAGGGAGCTACACTTGCATGCAGATGAGGAGCTGTTAGTTCCTAAGGAGGAGCTTCCGGATGTGGATCAGCCACAAGAGGAGGTTCAAGAGGTGGAAGAAACCACCCATGCAGCGCCAACCATCAGAGGGCGCATGCGCACTACAGAAGCTGAGCGACTGGCTCGGGATGCAGAGAAGGTTGTAGGACCACCCACAGCACAGCGCAGACAGAGGCAGTCACCGGATCGGTACACTGGATACATGGCTCTTGTGAGTCAATGTGTTGTGACAGAGCCATCCTCTTTTGAGGAAGCTGTGGAGGAACCCGCATGGGTTGATGCCATGATCGAAGAATATGATTCGATCATCAGGAACAGTACATGGGAGATTGTCCCAAGACCGGTTGGGAAATCAGTTGTAGGTTCGCGATGGATCTACAAGGTGAAGCAGGCAGCTGACGGGAGTGTGGAGAAGTACAAGGCGATATTTTTCGCCCGTGGCTTCTCACAGATCGAGGGGATCGACTATGAGGAGACTTTTGCACCTGTCGCAAGGTACTCTTCCATACGGACGATCCTTGCTCTCTCAGCGCAGATGGGGTGGCACATTCATCAGATGGATGTGAAGAATGCATTCCTCAATGGAGTTATTGAGGAGGAGGTGTACATAGAGCAGCCTGAAGGTTTCGAGATCTTCAGCAGTGAGTCGCATGTGTGCCGACTCAAGAGAGCACTGTACGGGCTGAAGCAAGCACCTCGTGCTTGGTACACTCGGATAGACAACTACTTCACCGAGCTTGGATTCTCCAAGAGTGAGGTGGATCCTAACCTGTACCAGATTGTGGTGGAGGGGAAGCTGTTGATCATCGTACTGTATGTAGATGATCTGATTTTGACTGGCGATGAGCAGTTGATACTTTCATGCAAGGAGGATCTTGCACGAGAGTTGGAGATGAAGGACTTGGGCATCCTTCATTATTTCCTGGGATTGGAGATTTGGCAGCGCAGCGGAGGACTGTTTATTTCTCAGGGCAAGTATGCCCGGGAGATTCTGGAGAGGTTCAACATGCAAGGCTGCAAGCCTGTTGACACTCCTCTTCCCGGTGGTTGGAGGAAGGAGGATGCTACTTCAGCGGAGGTAGTGGATGCCACTGTCTATCGACAGTTGGTGGGGTCGCTTATGTATCTGGTCAACACACGACCCGATATATGCTATGCTGTTAACCAGCTTTCGCAAGCTATGGTTAAGCCTACCAAGCTCTTTTCGGGCAGTGCTACAGTATTGTTGTATGAGACAGAATCTCCAGACATGGTCTATGCACACAGAGGATGGAGCGAAGTTCTGCTTCGACCGACAAGATTGGGCAGGAGTCCAACCGGGACCCAAGGAGCACATCCGGGAGGAGCGCATTGGGTCGACAACAGTTTCCTGGTACAGTAGGAAGCAGAGATCCGTGGCACTCAGTTCAGCAGAGGCCGAGTACATGGCAGCTAGCTTGGCTGCATGTGAGGCTATTTGGATGAGGAAGATCCTCACAAGATTGTTCAGGTTGCATTTGGAGCCTACAATGATTTACTGTGATAACCAGAGTTGCATTAAACTCTCGGCTAATCCAGTATTTCATGATAGGTCCAAACACATCGACATCAGGTACCATCATATCAGAGATTGTGTTCAGCGGAGAATCATGATGCTTTCATATGTTCCTACGGAGGATCAGGATGCCGACATCCTGACGAAGGCGCTCACCAGGAGCAAGTTCGAATTCCACAGAGGCAGGATAGGGGTTGCAGATAATCCATATCTTGCCGAGAGGGAGTGTTGAGAATGCAGCAAGATGATGGAGCTTAGTGAAATGAAGTCGCCTTCACTAAGTGGGCCCGCAGGCAAATTCTGGCGCAAAGTCTATTTTTAGACTATTTCTATTTTTAGACATATGGAGCATGGTTTGGGGATTCCAGTTTGAGATTCTTGGAGCATTGGTCATGTTGGTAAAAATAGATGAGACTCTATTTTTTAGGTCAAAGAGGTCGAAGTCTATTTTTAGACTGCCTCTCCTTAAAACAAGGAAGTCAAATATTATTTACCCTTAATAATATTTAGACTATAAACAGCAGTTTACTCTCTTGGAGCACTTCAGTTCGAGCTACAGAAGTGGCTCATGCATCTGACAGAGGAATCACGTGGTTCCCAAGGGTTTGATGGCATCATGCATGGTTGACTTCAATTGGACTTCAGTGGCAGAAGTTTGGTGGAGTTAATGAGACAGCTAGTGGAGTTGTGTTCTGTTTATTTTAGTTGAACTAGTTGAGATTAGTTTAACCAGCTAATCAATTAGTTATGAGTGGAGTGAATTAAATATTATTTAATTCATTAATTAGTAACTCATTATTCAACTCAAGAACACATCAGTTCACTATAGTGTATGATCAGTTCAGTGGAGACCAGTGAAAGAGGTAGATGAAAGGGTAGAGTTAGCTATCAGTTGTGACTATACTGTTGCTATTTGCAACACACAGATAGGAGGAGTAAGCCCATGAGGATTGCGCAGTTCAGGCTGGTGGTTTATCTATATAAAGAGGCCATCCCATAACATTGAAACACGCAATAGAGGCAAGGCAATTGGCGGTGAGTTTTGAACCAGTAACCTGTTCAAAACTGAGCTAGATTGTGAGTAACTGTATGAGAAAGTACTGAGTACTTGTGAGGAGTATTGTACTGAGTTGGTTACTTGATTTCTCCATTATAATATACACAATAGCTGCGGGGTTTTCATCTATAAGCTTTCCCCATACATACCGTGTTAATGTGTATGATGATTTGATGTGTTATCGCTTGATTTTATTTCCGCATGTGTGATGATCTGAGTTGAGTTGAGTGGAAGAGATTATGTGTTGTGTATGAAGTTCAAATAGTATGTGACCAGGATAGTCTCGGTGGATAATTAATCATTATTCAGCAAATTTCTACACTTAAAGAGGCAATGTGCCTAGCACCGGTCTTAGCTACGCCAGACTTCACAAAAACTTTTATTGTGGAATGTGATGCCTTAGGAAATTGAATTGGTGCAGTTTTAATGCAGGAAGGAAGACCCATTGCTTTTGAAAGTCGTCCAATCAAAGGAAAGTATTTACAAGAACCTATTTATGAGAAGGAAATGTTAGCAATACTGCATGCACTAAAGAAATGGTGAACTTACCTAATGGGAAGACACTTCAAGGTAAAAACTGATCATGATAGTCTTAAACACTTTTTGGAACAAAGACTATCTTCAGAAGAGCAGCAAAAAATGGGTCACAAAGATGTTGGGTTATGACTTTGAAATAATCTACAAAAAAGGAAAGCTTAATGTTGTTGCAGATGCACTCTCAAGAAAGAATGAAGAGGTGGAAGCATTTCTTTGTGCCATTTCTATTATCCAACCTGATTGGATAACCGAAGCAAGAGATGAATGGAAGAAGGACAAAGATGTATGGACACTCATTCAAAAGTTGCAGCAAGATCCTAGTACATCCGATACATTTAGTTGGAAAAATGATTCCTTATGGTACAAAGATCGCTTATATCTTTGTAAGAATTCCCAACTAAAACAAAAGATTCTTCTGGAATTGCACACTTCTCCTTTAGGAGGACACTCAGGATTTTTAAAAACTTACCACAGGGTGAAGAAAGAATTTTTTTGGGATGGTCTTAAATCTGATATTCAAAAGTTTGTGGCGAAATGTTTGGTTTGCCAGCAGAATAAAGTGGAAACAATTAAGACCCCGGGACTTCTACAACCTTTATCCATTCCAAGTCAACGTTGGGAGGAGATTTCAATGGATTTTATCACAGGTTTACCGAAGTCCTAAGGCAAGAATGTCATCATGGTGGTAGTTGATAGACTTACCAAGTATGCACACTTTTGTGCATTATCTCATCCATTTAAAGCAAGTACAGTTGCTACTACATTTGTGGACAAAATTCAAAATCTACATGGAAGCCCAAGGGTTATTGTGAGCGACAGAGATCCCATTTTTACGGGAAATTTTTGGACGGAGTTATTTTCTTGTTTGGGTACTCAATTAGCTCATAGCTCATCTTATCATCCTCAATCTAATGGTAAAACAGAGATAGTAAATAAATGTTTGGAAGGATATCTTCGTTGTTTTGTATCTGATAAACAAACACAATGGGTCAAGTGGTTACCTCTCGCTGAATGGTGGTATAACACTTCCTTCCATACTGCAGCAAAAATGACCCCATTTATGGCACTTTATAGATATCATCCACCATCGATTACATCATCTTTAAGGGAAAATTCGAAGGTTCAAGCAGTCGAAGATCACATCGAGCATCAGCAAGAAGTTCTCCAACTCTTAAAGGATAACCTTAATTTGGCACAAAATCGAATGAAACAACAGGCAGATCAACATCGCAGCGAGAGAAGTTTTGATGTAGGAGATTGGGCATTTTTACGGCTACAACCATACAAACAAATGTCCCTCAAGCAAGCTAAGAAGGATAATAAATTATCACCAAAGTACTATGGTCCTTACAAGGTGTTGTAAAAGATTGGTACTATGGCATACAAATTGGAGCTTCCTGCTTCTTCACGAGTGCATCCAATTTTCCATGTTTCATGCTTAAAGAAGGTTATAGGTGAAAATCTTCCAGTTCAAACAATATTGCCAGAACTTGATGAGGAAGGAAAATCATATTGGAACCTGAAGCGGTCATGGAAACAAGAACTCGACAGCTACGGAATTGATCAATTTCAGAGTATCTCATCAAGTGGAAGAACTTACCCACCGAAGATTCTACATGGGAGGATGAGAATTTTATACAGAAGCACCCGGAGCTACTCAAGCGTTGAGGACAACACTTTTTTGAAGGAGAGGGGCATGTTAGGTCCCTATATCACTAGTATAGTCCCTTATTATTGTTAGTGTAACCCCCTTATTGTTATTATTGAACCCTTGTAACCCCCATTTTGTTATTATCGTGCCCTTAAATTATTATTGTTAGGTCGGCTAGGATTACATTGTGGCCCACTAGGATTACATTATGGCCCCATGAAATCCTATATATAGAAAGGAGGTTTTGTAAATTGTATCATCCAAGAATTGTTCATTTATGTAATGTATTGGAGGTTTCCCCCTCGAAGTGGCTTATTTCTAAGGCGTTCATATCTCTTTTCTTCTATTTTTGGAGCTGGTTACACAACATATATTCTGATAAAAAACTAAATAAAATGCAGTTAGAGACTAGCATTACACTTGGAATCTACCATTGATTTTCATACATACAATATAATTCAGATATTGACAGGAGTAGAAAAATGCACCTTGCGATCCTGTTCCTCGACAAAATACTCTCTATTAACATCACTCCTTGGAATAGCCTCATTGGAGTTAATGGCCAAGGCTATATCTCGAACTTGGACTGGCAATCCATATTCAAGATCAAGAAGACACACCTGACAAAATTTTTGAGTTTACAACATGTTTGGAAAACCTCTGTTTTCTTATACCTTGCATCACGGCCTGGTATCCACCTGAAAATTGTAAATGGTCTGGTGCAAATTTTACACTCTTTGTAAAAATGTGCTTTTGTCTGCACCAGGAAAAAAATTCATTTAAACTCAATTCGACCACATATATGTCAGTGCTTTTATAAGCCATATATAAATATACATTACATATAGTACACAAGCGCTAAAATTTGAAATAAGAAAATTCATGTATAAGAAATAAGTAATGATACAATAAAATAACTAAGAAATTTAAAATTTGATCTCTTTTATGTTTTAAGTAATGATACAATAAAATAAGTAGAGAAATAAGACAGGATACCACCTCTCAAAGTTTATCTCTCTACTATTTCAAACTTTCCTACTGTGTTGTTCCTACAGACAGTACATCATAGAGATGTAAACATCAGCACCTTCCAAAATTTTAAAAAATTTAGATCATCCTTCTTGACCACGTTCTCATGTTTTGATTTGAACATTAAAGTGAGCTAGCAGCCTAGAAGAGTAACTAGCATGGTCAATGATCTCAACTCAACTAAGATATTGTGCACCACATGCAGGAATACAATCATACCCTGAAATTAATGCACACCACATAAAATATTAGTTATGAAAACATAATAATGCTTCACTAAGAAGTAAAGTGATATCTCACATGTCAGCGACACTTAGAATTGATGGATACTATCACACTCAACTCTAAAGGAAACAAACTCCCTAGAAAAGAAAGTGAACATAAAATGATGGTTTTGCAAGGGGGGTTTTTTAATAACTGACCCGACATGCATGCCTTCTTCAATATCAGTAGGGGAGACTTTATCACCCAGTCCAACCCAAACTGCATTCCCAAGAGAAAGATCTTTAATAACACCAATTATAATTAGTTGACAAATACCTCTTGGTATAATAACCAAGTATACTTGACATAGGGATGGTCAACATAAAAGGTCAATAAAACTATATATCACCAAATGATGTTTAAACATTCCTTCAACAATGTTTCACATCACACAAAAATGAGTTGGAAACATTGACTAATGAGCACCGTGTGATATCAATCAACAATTATAAAGACATTGATGTACACTACATAGTCACTATAAGAGTATCCATATGGAGGACTAGAATGAATTATATGTATCGTACAACTCCTACGAAAACTAAAACCCAATTGTAAGGTATTGATGCAAATAGGTGAAACATTAAGGGTGATGTGATCGATATTGCCATTTTTATTGATAGAGTGATCAACACAATTACCCTCCCCTCCCTTTTTCATTTTGGGTATCTCCTTCATGGTTTATAAAACACAAAAGAGAATAAAAGTAAGATTTATAGTTTATTTTTTGTTTACATTAATGAACCCCCACAAAAAAAAGGATACTCAATTTGAGTGTCTTCTTCTGTGTTTAATGATGTGAACAGAGAGATAATTGTATCCTTGGTACGAGGTGTTTTCTTCATGAGTTTTAATGAGCCCAAAAAATATAAAAGTATGCGTAGAACCCTTCACATATTAATGAGCATGAGAATAATAGAAAGTGAGATTCCTTGAAGAAATAACTAATATAAAGGGTAACAACTTATTTAAAACTAACAGAACCATTGTAAGTAAATACAAGTAGATATGTTATTAGGATTTTGTATAGCTGTTACAGGCTTTTTCTTACACAGTTAGATACTTGGGTCCACCTTGCACTTTGTGAAGCCTCTATGAGCCATAGTATTATTCCTAGACCTCCTTTGGTGGTGCCCACAACCCTACACCTTCTCCTCTCCAACATTAATTTCATTTACGCTTAGCCTTACCTGGTGTTTACACCATTGAAGCTCCTTCCTGTTGTACATGGCTATATCCATTTGAATTCTTCACCTTTGTGCATACCCATACTCGATTACTCCCCTGCTTGACAACTCCAATGCCACGACAAAGAGCCAAATCCTGTTGAGGGTCCTCTTCTCAAGTAGAAGGGAGTGCTCAAGGCACACTCCAAGCTCATAAGGAAGCACAAAGATATCATTCCCAAACCCGTGCTCCTATACAACAGGAAATCAACTATGTTGATATTGAATTTCGTGTTCAACATGACGAGCAAGTTGTTGAGGAGGTCTTCGCCTCTATGGTTGAGCGGGTGCTTGATTCAGGCCATACTTTAGGGCGCCAAAACTAATATCTATGTATAATCAAGCTATACTAGAACATGAAATCACTCCTCAACAAGTATTTTCTTAGAGCATAATGAAGCTCGCGGGGAGATATTATTACAGATTGATGAACTACAAATGGAGCACAAGGATCCCAGTTTGCAACACTGTGACATCTATACCAAGTTGGCCCTTCAAATTTAATAGATGGGACGGAGAACAAAGCCGAGAACTAAATATCAATCTTCTTGGGGGTTGCATGTTAGTATAATGGGCTGCCACTGTTCATGCCATGGAAAATGAAACTAAGAACTTGCTGTGAAAACTTGTTCCCAGATTGAGCATACAGTGTTTAAGTATTGGCATGAAGGATTAAGTCCTTAATGACATCACAACTTTGTAATTATGAATAAACCTTCAAACCACAACACAAGGCATTAAAGCCTATGAATCTAAGAATTGAAGACTACTACTCAAAAGAGCTTATTCTACTGTAAACTACCGCACAGTAGAGCTTATTCATTTCCTATCCTGCTGTAGCATGTGCCAAAATAAGGCTGCCAATTGAAATTAGTGAATTAATGCAGCCACCTCATGGATATAATGGTCCTTTCCTCTGTGCTTAGTCATCATGCAAAACTATGAAACCTCGAAACCAAAATTTTTGCAGGATGGAATATTGTCATTGCTGGGCTACAATAGAACCTGGGTACTTGCAAATGAAAAATGTCATCAATTTTGATGCAACAGTGAACATGATCTGCCACAAGATATGTGTAGCTGTCTTGAAGAGGATTGTTGTGAACTCTGTCAAACCACATACTGCCCCCTTTTCTTGAAACTCCCATTTTTCCATCACATGAGAGCACATAATATTGTCCAAATGATTGTTGTTAAAGGTCTGTATTGGATAGATGAAAACTTGTCACAAGGGAAGCATGATCTACAATTATGTCTTTTAAGGAATATTGATTCCATAGTCTTCCATAACCATTATTAGGCCACCACAAGTGCTAGTAATGCAACCCATATGGCAGTTCTGCACCTAAGGCTCTAAGTGATAGGCCTATAAATAGTTGGGGAATGTAGTCCACCTTCATAGCTACAGAGTTTCCCCTGAGAGATCACATCCACATTATTATAGGAAAACATTTCTGAAGTAGTAATATGTAGTGTAGAGCACTCCTTGTTGGTTCTTATGGAGTAGCAAGGCCACTAGACCAAATTCTTCCAACCCTAGGTCACTGACTCTACTAGTTCTTATGTTTCAGTAGGGGTAGTGTCTTCCTGGTGTTCTAGGATTTCTTCTGCCCTTACTTGCTTTTTTGGAGTAGCAGGGGTTTGGGTGGTGGTAGGAATGTATCATGTCCTCTTCTTTATTGGAACACAGGGGGGCCTATTTTGATGCCCTCTCATTCTCTCGGTGGTTGGTTTGCTAGTAATGATCTCAACGTCAATATCACTATACTTCTATAGTGTAATAGAATTTTCCTCTTCTTAATATGAATTAGTAGGTACTTTGTAGCCAAGGGATTCATGACAATATATTATTCCTCCTTCACAATTGCAATGGGTGGAGTCACACAAAATTGGGCTCATTTAGTGAAGTTGCAACCATTGGAGTTGCAATGACTTCTTCCTAGGATTTTCTTGCTTTGTTTAGAGCTTGTACCATGAGTAACCTGATAAAGCCATGGTGAGAGATGAAATATCTTGGTATGTTTTCTTTTTTTGCATGGGCTTCCTTATTTTGCAGGGACTTGAGTAGGAAGTATAACATATTGAAATTGTGATAGTGTCTGAGATGGTCAAGGAAACAAATGTTCATATTCCTCTAAGCCAAATGAAGCACCTATACTATCAGTAACCTAGTGAATTGACTATGGCTCAAAGTTTTTACTGAAAATTAAATATTAGTTTTAGCATTCACTAGATACAAAAAGGAACCTCACAACTATCTAGAAATTCACTAGATATCCTATTTATAATGTGGTAATGATACCAATGAAGAAATGGTAAGAGGTTACCATGGTTTAATGTAGACTCTCTAACCCAGAGCCTACACGATCTCCTTGAGGCTCAGTCTGCATCATGTCAATATGGGGTGTAGCCTGAAAAGTAGAAACCAAAGTTAATATAAAATTTTGCGAAAAGAGATATAATAAACATTATAAATATGCTTAACGAAAAGTATCGATACCTGTGTCACGACTGGAACCTGAGAAGGAATAATATCTTCAGGCAGCCCTTGATGTGTAGCTCTAACCTGAAAAATTCCATAATGTTAATACTAATACCATATAAAATTATGTGACATAAATTCAATTTCAATTTGACGTAAAAAAATATAGATAGATATAATGAATGTGGCACCTGTACATGATCATGTCCATGATCTATATAATGAGGACCAGGGGCAAGGCAATGTTCTTCTAAGAATGTTGTAAAATGCATAAGTTAAATAAATATATTGGCTTAAGTTTTTGGATCTACTAAATGTATATACACCAAAAATAGCTCATCTTATAAATGTGTATTTTAAAATAGATCAAAACTTGCTTGTACAGACCTCGCCCATGGTGTGCATTTGTCGTGTAATGGATTGCTCATAGACGTCTCTACATGAGGATGCATACTCCATAAGCTCATCTTGCTCCATATCCCTCAACACATCATCTGGAATACTCACAAATGAACGAAATCCTGCACTAGATGAAGGTTGGCTTGTCCCTAAGCTGACTTCCACCCCTCCTACAGTAGCTGCAATATGTTATTGTATCTTCTCCCTCATTTTTGATGCAGCACTGGAGATAAGGGCTAACTCCTCTGGAAGTGTAACTGCCCTAGGTGGTCGAGGTGCTAAACGAGGTGCTGGAGGCCTAAACCCAACATATTGCATAGCATCAGGTCGTTCATATGTACGACCTTTCCAGCTCCATAGAATTTGGACCCAGTATCTGTATAGTTAGGGTCCATGTGCTCTCGAAATTGACCAAAAAAAATCCTAACAAAATATTGCGGCACCTCATCATTATTTGGGAACTTCCCGTATGCCTACAGGAACTTCTCATAAATATAAGGTGCAATATTGGGATCATTGAATCTTGCAATCTTTAAACGTTTTTTGTCTTCAGGCCACAAGTCAAATAGTGACAAGGCCATTTCTTTAGTGACCCTACTTTTAACTTCATTGTAGGATTGGATACCAATCACTGACACTCTCCTCCTATGCATCATGTCAAAAAACACTTGGGTTGATGGTCCAACCCCACTATAAGTCTCTATCAAACTCTCCAAATTGTGCAAAAAAATTTGGAGACAATTTCAACTAGGGGAAGAGAGATTGCAACTTTGCAATTCATTGCGTAATCTCATGGAATGCTCCCTCATCCCATCAATAGTAAGTAAGGAGATGATAACTTACCAAGGCATCTGCTCAGGAATATCACCGGGATGGGTGTAAAGGCGATCAAAGCTCGGATTTCAAGAAAACTCATGAACCCTACGACCTCTACCCCTAGGAGGGCGAACACCACCACCTATAACATGTTAAATTATTGCACATATTAAAAATTAAATAATTTATAAGAAAAATTTGTATTTAAAAAACTTGTCAGGTCATTTGAAAATACCTGGTGGAAAAACTATCTCTTCCTCTTCGCTCATACTAGGATGGTTCCCTTCCAAGGAATAAAAATCTCTAACACCCACTGTACAAAACATTAAATTGTTTTATAACACAAGTACATGAGACACACAATAAGTTTCACATTAAACATACACCAAACAATAAATTTTCCTTTAGATTTTACCTGGAGGAGAAGTATCCAAGCGTGGGATGAATGCCACAGGCTGAGACATTGTTCTCCTTTGCCCCTCACCAGCAATAGGGCCAACCCAAACTCCTACATTCACCTATGGAGCATAATTTTTTAACATTAAACACATGTCATTTGAAAAAAAAAAATCACCTATTCAACATTGAATATAACGTAAAATTGAACGTTTTAACTAGCAATTGATCTAATGTGTACCTATATCGTGTATAAGATGATCCTCATAATGGGCTCTATGAAATTAGGGGCAGATGGGAACAGGTCTACGTGGATCCTCTTGTTTGATCTGCTATCTGGGCACACGAGTCATATGAGTGCGTCCACCTGTGCAGGACAAAAAAAATTTCACATTAATCAAATTTTCACAATGAACAATAAATATAATCTACTTGAAAACATGACATAACTAAAAAACCAATGTACTTGATAATCCTCCTCTCATGGAGGGGTCTCTGAAGGGCTCGCCTGATGCCATTGTTGCTATAGTGTCAAATCAAATTTCTGCCCCTCATAAACAAATTATAAAACAAATTATCAATCAACAGTCATGTCATCAGCTAAAAGCTCAACCAAGATAGATTTTGCGGATTTATCTGAGATGGTAAAGCAGCTAAAAGGGATGCAAATTCACCTGAAATAGAAGTAACTGAAGGCGTAGACTGAAGGTATAGACTGCAGATTGATGAAGCTAGTTTGAGAAGAATACAATGCGGATACTTACAAGGTTACAATGCAGATATCGTGAAGGTTGTGATGAATTCTGAAGTCTAATGAATGGAAGGTAAATATATGATTTACCTTCCTATAATAAAATTATTACTTCTGCTTAAATCATTTGTGTCCTGTACACTTTGGTAATTGACTTGATGAAGGATTAATTAAGAAGAATACATAAGAAAACAAGCTCACAAGTAATTATCAAGAAGAGAATTTATAACCGCTCCAGGTTCTCAACATGGTTTCAGAGCTATGGAAAAATATGATCACCTTATGGTTTCAGAGGAGTGGGATTCCATGGGCCTTGTCTAATCATTATAAGTTTTGTATTTTTTTTTTGGAATTGGGTGAAAAATTTTGGGTCAGATCTTGTTCTTTGTTTTTTGAAATAGTTTTTTGACTATATATATAGATTTCACTACTCAAACTTGTGATTCATACAAATCCCTTCCTGATTCTAAAAAAATATGCCTGAAAACCTTCTAAAAATTCCTTGGGATGCCTTAAGTACCTTGGCTTGGGAGTCATCTTCATTCAATGATCCAATTTTTCACCAGTGCTATATTATGGTAAGATGTTTTTAATTTGGCTTCATAACTATTGAATGAAATTTATGTATAACATATATTTGACAAAAGGTAAATCTTAAATGTCTTCAAGTTTTCGTTTGTTTATTAGAATGGGTGGAAATTTTTTTTTTGGGTAAAATTGAGGTGGTCTTCCACTTTATTTACCACTCTTCTTGCAATGGGAATGACGAGGATGTGCCATTGGATTAATTTTCAAAATGTGTATCATTTATCCTTCTCATTCCGAGTGTATTCATACAATAAAACTAAAGTAAAAGTGGGTGCGAAATATAAAAACTTACTAATTTTTATGCATGCCTTGCTCACCAAGATGAATTTCTAGAACAAGAAGTTCCCAAAACAAATTTATCTCCTCTCATAAAAAAATTTAGTGACCAATCAATGAATGAATGAAAATCACATTCCTTCTATAGGCATTTCCATTTGGGATTATTTCCCTTAGTGCTCGGATGACCTATCACATCACTTTTTGGATGATGTGAATTCTGGCATCCAAACCAGTAGTGGAGGATCCTTTCATTTGTAAAATCAAGCTTCTACCTCCCCAAATTCTCTTCCTTCATCTTGACATGATGTTTGTCCTATAGGTACCAACTCCCTAAATGATCCTCTATCATCCCAACATGATGTTAGTTTTGAAGCCACCACAATCTCCTTGGATTGCATCCTTTATGACTCCCTCCCATCTCACAAACACTCTATCCTCCCAAAAAATGTTATTCCCCCTCTATTGTTGGCGACATAATCTGAAAACCTTCTAAACATATGCCTGAAAACCTTCTAAAAATTCCTTGGGATGCCTTAGGTACCTTGTCTTGGGAGTCATCTTCATTCAATGATCCAATTTTGCACCAGTGCTATATTATGGTAAGATGTTTTTAATTTGGCTTGATAACTATTGAATCAAATTTATGTATGACATATATTTGAAAAAAGGTAAATCTTAAATGTTTTCAAGTTCTCGTTTGTTTATTAGAATGGGTGGCAATTTTTTTTTGGGTAAAATTGAGGTGGCCTTCCACTTGATTTACCACTCCTCTTGCAACGGGAATGTACGAGGATGTGCCATTGGATTTATTTGTAAAAAGTGTATCATTTATCCTTCTCATTTCGAGTGTATTAATACAATAAAACTAAAGTAAATGTGGGTGTGAAATATAAAAACTTACTAATTTTTATGCATACCTTGCTCACCAAGATGAATTTCTAGAACAAGAAGTGCCCAAAACAAATTTATCTCCTCTCATCAAAATATTTAGTGACCAATAAATGAATGAATGAAAATCACATTCCTTCTACAGGCATTTCCATTTGGGATTATCTCCCTTAGTGCTCGGATGACCTATCACATCACTTGTTGGATGTTGTGAATTCTGGCATCCAAACTAGTAGTGGAGGATCCTTTCATTTGTCAAATCAAGCTTCTACCTCCCCAAATGCTCTTCCTTCATCTTGACATGAAATTTTTCCTAAAGGTACCAACTCCCTAGATGATCCTCTATCATCCCAACATGATGTCAGTTTTGAAGCCACCACAATCTCCTTGGATTGCATCCTTTATGACTCCCTCCCATCTCACAAACACTCTATCCTCCAAAAAAATGCTATTCCCCCTCCATTTTTGGCGACATAATCTGAAAACCTTCTAAAAATATGCCTGAAAACCTTCTAAAAATTCCTTGGGATGCCTTAGGTACCTTGGCTTGGGAGTCAACTTCATTCCATGATCCAATTTTGCACCAGTGCTATATTATGGTAAGATGTTTTTAATTTGTCTTGATAACTATTGAATGAAATTTATGTATAACATACATTTGACAAAAGGTAAATCTTCAATGTTTTCAAGTTTTTCGTTTGTTTATTAGAATGGGTGGCAATTTTTTTTTTGGGTAAAATTGAGGTGGTCTTCCACTTGATTTACCACTCCTCTTGCAATGGGAATGTACGAGGATGTGCCATTGGATTTATTTTCAAAACATGTATCATTTATCCTTCTCATTCCGAGTGTATTCATACAATAAAACTAAATAAAGGTGGGTGCGAAATATAAAAACTTACTAATTTTTATGCATGCCTTGCTCACCAAGATGAATTTCCAGAACAAGAGGTGCCCAAAACAAATTTATCTCCTCTCGTCAAAAAATTTAGTGACCAATAAATGAATGAATGAAAATCACATTCCTTCTACAAGCATTTCCATTTGGGATTATTTCCCTTAGTGCTTAGATGACCTATCACATCACTTGTTGGATGATGTGAATCCTAACATCCAAACTAGTAGTGGAGGATCCTTTCATTTGTCAAATCAAGCTTCTACGTCCCCAAATGCTTTTCCTTCATCTTGACATGACATTTTTCCTATAGGTACCAACTCTCTAAATGATCCTCTATCATCCCAACATGATGTTAGTTTTGAAGCCACCACAATCTCCTTGGATTGCATCCTTTATGACTCCCTCCCATCTCACAAACACTCTATCCTCCCAAAAAATGCTATTCCCCCCTCCATTGTTGGCGACATAATATGGATTTGCCACTATAACAAGAAATCCACATTCCCTCACATCTGATTTCTTTTTTTTGTAGCCATCATCTGAACTACTAGAATGGTTTATTGGGAGTTTCCTTTAGTCAAAACTACTAAATGGATCATTCAAAAAATAACAAATGAACCCTCTAGTGTAGTAGTATTTTGAACCACCTACCTTGGGACTAGAAGAAAGACAAAGGAAATGTCTTAAGAGGAAAATAGAGGATCCCAACATTATCCTAAGAGATATTAGACTTAATGACATACAACATATGGATGACTCCACCATTGTAGGTCAATCTTCCAACATAAGATTTTTGATTGATTATCTAAAGAAGTAGATGAAAAAGAAGTTTCTTTTAGTTCTAGGATACTCTCTACATTTCCTCATAATTTCGATAATATTGTATGCCTAGGTCACTTCTTCAAGGGTTAACACGAGAAAAATAGTGCATAAGCAATGGTTTTGGGGTAGTTAAGCCTTATACCTTGAGAGTTGGAGAATAATTTTTTCAACCATTTTGAGAATTTATAGGTCATCCCCATCTCGATGCATATTCTAGGACTTCCTATTCATCTCTATTTTATAAAAAAAAATCAAAAGATAGGAAATAGTTTGGGGTTTTTCTATAATGTGAACTTCTCAGTTCTAGTGAGCAGATATATGGCCATGGCCAAAACCCTAGTGGGTCTAAACCTGGCGTAGGGTGTGGGAGACTTCATCACCATAAAATGAGAAAACTTAGCCTATTGCCAACCACTTGAATATGAATTTTTTCCATTTGAGAGTACGAAATGTAGGGTATATGAACATTTGGTTGTTAAATCACTAGAATTTCTCTTCCACTTTCCTTTATTATTATCATTACTTGTTTCTACGGACTGAGTCTTTTGATTGGTCAAACTCAAGTCTGGATGCGAAAGAAAATTTTCTCCATAATCTATTTTAAAAGACTCCCTATTATAGATAGTGAAAATCAAACCCTCTATCTTAAAAGACGAGGATTTTTCTCATAAACAACATTGCAATGTTTCAAAGCTTGAGAATGATTTCTAGCTTTGTATTTGTGATGAGCAAGAGCCAATAAAATATCTTAGTCATCTTTTTAGATTCACATGTAACCAAAATTTCTCTTCCTTTTAAAATATTTGGTAGCAAAGACAGTATGGAGTTTTATACAAGGCAAGGTTCTATGGGCCGAGATGACAAAAGGAAAAATTCTTGGAGAATAACCAACGGACAAGGTTTTTTTGGAAGGCAACATAACTGCATCTCTGAAAAAATAAATATTCAATGCTTAGTTGAAGATGCTTGCATGGCTAGCTAGATGATAATGTGGCTCGGTGGTGACAGCTCCAGTCCAAACGACAGTGAAAATGATAGCCCGAAAAGAAAATGTAAACAACAGTGCAGAATGCCAGGCAAGTTAAGAAATTTGGGGTTTTATTATAAGAATAAAACTCTCAGATGAGAGTTAAAAAACTCTCATTTGAGAGTTTTTTTTAACTCTCGTCCGAGAGTCTTCCCGAGAGTTTATTTCAACACAACTCTCGGACGAGAAAATACCTAACTCTCGTCCGAGAGAATTTTAACCCCGGTTAAGACCAATCAAAATCTTAGCCGAAATATTAAAAATATCTCGGACGAGAGTTTTAAAAACTCTCTGTCGAGAAATAGAGTTGACTATTTTCTCGGACGAGAAATTAAAAATTTCACCCAAATTCTAGCCCTCCGCCAAAAAGTGTTTCCCAACTTCAGGATTTCATCCATGGAAGAGTTGTGGTAGTGTAAGATGATGATAAGGAAGGTGAAGATGGTGGTGAGTATGATGGTGTAGTGGATGGTGGCTTCTTACCATCTCCATGGCCTCCTCCTCTTGGAGAACCCTCTCCTCTTGAAGGCCTTGAACTCTCTCCTTTCATCCTTACATTCCTTTCCTCATAGAGGACTAAAACCATCTCAGTCATATCAAATAATGCCTCCCTGAATTCTCTCACATCTTCTATCATGATATGCTCTCTCACTGAAGACTCAACTTAAAATTGAGGATGTGTTGGTGTTGAAAAATTTTTCAACCTTTCCCTTCTTCCTCTTGACTCAACTACAGGGCTCTCAACCAACTTCCCTTCTCCATTTTTTCATTTTAACCTTGTAAGCATGACATAAACTTGCAAACAATTAGATCCCTTCTTGCACAAAAAAACCTAATGAACATGGGCTCTGATACCAAAATGATCTGAATAGAGTATGTTAGTGTTGTTGTGCTAATTACTCTTTCAGATTATGAATTAGACGTCTTATGTGTGCTTAAGGGTTTAAGTACTCTTGCAAATTTTCAAGTCTCATGAGTGACTTTTATGTCAATTTAGTGAACAATTTAACATAAAAAACAAAGCTGAACTGTAGCAAATAAATTACAGAACATCACCATACATAACATTAACATAGGTATTTTATGAAGGAATTCACCCCTCATGAGCTACATATCCTTGTACATGATAAGAGCCTTGAGTTACCAAAGTACTTATCATTGATGTCCTAGAGGTCAAAACTAGTCTGACTCACACTTGGTACTTGTCTTTGGATGAGATCACTATTTCACACAATGTTTATTAATGAATTACCATTTTCTATGAATTTTTTCAGTTGCTAAAGGGACAATTGCATGGAACATGTTGTCCATGATAGCTCCCCATTTAAATTTTTGGTCTTCAACTCCCCCTAAAACTTTCAAATTCCCTATCGTGGCTTACGAACTTCATTTTGGTTGACCGTCACCTTTTCCATCCCCTAAAACGTGTTAGTAAGTGCTGCAAATGCATGGTTAAGGTCAAAAGATGTCCCGTCCATTTTAGCCATGGCCCCGATATTTTGCTGTCCAATGTGATCAAGGCTTAGGACCAAGGGTTAAGTCCAAAGGCGCTTAAGAGTGTATGTCTATCAGGCACACCCCTAGCCGTCTGATCAAAAGTAAATTAACGGTCCACAAACATTTTGCCATGGTGGTCCCCGCGCCCGCGTTCATTGCTCAAAACCGGCCTGTTTATTTCGCACCACCTTTGCTGGGCAGGCGGTATTCCGCAAATCACAGTGATTCCATACGCCGATCACCGTGTGTCCCTCTGTACTGTTCCAATACCGCCCCATTTCGCGCATTAACGTCCGACCCAAGACATGCAGTGAAATCTACAAGAGCCATTCGATTTGTGAGCCATCATCCGACGGTCGTCGCGCTGTGAAGATGTGCATGTGTTAAACCTAGTGTACAGTATCCCGAGCCCGCCTTTCCATCGGTCTCCAATACATTGTTAACCGTTGATCCTGTTTGTGGATCGTATGGTCCATAATCACTTACGAGCTCTGCTGGTTGACCAAGTTTGCTCCCACGTCGTCCCTTCCACTTAGCCTTTCGTACGCCCACGTGTCGTTTACGTTCGCCTCCACCATTCATATACTCCGTTTATGTGTCATATTTCAGCGTTTAAGTCACGTATCTCCTTCTCCTCCATTTGTCGCCATTCCACTATTTACCTGCATTCTTTGCCACCCGGAATCTTCTTATCATTTCTCCCAGTATACATCACCATTCCATGGTCACGATCTCATCCAGCATCCTTGTGTCCGGTTTTCCTTAACATGTTTGTGGGTTTTGCAGGTTGCAATGAGGAAGAATCGCCATTAATCTTTGCCTCCATTACAAAAATTGAAGACGCATCTAAGGATCAGCTTGCAGAGGCAGAATTTATGAAGAAAGGCCCCGGACAGTTGTGGTGACATGGACTTCATTAATGAAGTAGGATGGAAATCTGTCAAAACCCTCAGAGTAATTCAAAAAGGCAGATTTTTGCAGATGAGGTATTAATGGTGCAGATAAAAAATATCAGTGGAAGATGGAGAAATTCAACAATCAGCATTCAATGATTCAGGCCCTAATTTAAAGATTAGAAGGCCAAGGGTACACAGCACAGAAAAAAATATCCTCCGGGTGTTATTTCAACCGAAGTTTCTTCAGGAAAGTACAGAATGTTCATGGGGATCTATCTTTGCACCGTGTTCCTGAAGAGATTTTCTTCCCAGAGCATTTATTTTTGCAAGCAGATTGTCAAGTACAAACATTATCACCTAGTCATTCAGCAACATGGGTGCGAATTGTTTCCGCCATTTTGTTTTAATGAATCAATTAATTATTTTCACCTACTTCTTTTATTAGTTTCCCTTCTCTTTCCTCTATAAAATGGAAGAAGAAAGACATTGTAGAGGTTCCAGATTTTTATCAGAGAATTGTGTAGTGAAAGGAATTTTTTGTATACATTTTGTATAAGCTCTTGTATGAAGGCTCAGAGCCCGTAGGGTCTCAGTGAGGAGGAGTTCTATCTATATTAGAGGATTCTGGTCTTTGGTATCTCACAGTATGTAACTTCCTTTTATGTGTTTAATACAACATTTCATTTTATCCATCTTCTTGTATCATGTACTGGAATGCGAGTGGCTCACTGATTTTAGGTAAGGATTTATCCCAGTTGATACCCATACTTGGACCAGTCAAGCGCTTTAAATATGGCTCAGGCATGATATATTGTTTCATGTTCATTTCATCCATCTTTCTGCTATATTAGTTGCTTTGGGAGGGTGCTTTTAAAACGCCATTGTCATGTATGGATTCTTAGAATGATAAGCCCATATATGGTTCTGTTGTGTATCTGGGTATCAATCCAAAGTTAACTAATATCTTCTCATATTTCTTTCACTGCATACACCTTCTGATATTTGATTTCTATGGAATAGTACTTGAATCGGCCCTCTTTAGAGTAAATTGTCTCTTAACTATCTGATGCTTTTGTGTTAGAGCTTTGCATCCTGTCTCTACATCATTACTTTCCCTGTGGCAGTTTCTGTAAGTTCTGGTCCCATTTAAATTCATTTCCTTGTTTTACAAGAGATAGCAGGAGAGCCTTTTGGATTGACACTCCAGCTTTATTACATGCTCCTTGCTATGCTAAGATGTCCTAAGCACTGGTCTATGGAAACTCTAGACTGTCTCTAGGAGAGACAATATCTGTCGACAACATCTTTCTGGCGCCGTTGCCGGCGACGAATTTAAGAAAATCAGTTTCCCTAGGCCTCGAAAAATCATATTCACTCTCTAATCAGGTGAGCATGGAGAGTTGAAGAGTTGTGAATCCCTCACCTTGGCGACTCCACGTTTGTTTATTTGATAAATCTATTTGTAGTCCTGGCTCCTTGAAAGCCGCATTTGAGGTCAGATACGTCCAAGTCAAAGATATCTTCTATGCCTGATCCAGAGAAGATCATACATAGAAGAAGTTGGAAAGAGAGGCAATCAGCCCGTGCTGAAATCCCTGAGTTTTCTGTAGAAGATTATCCATCCTCTTCTTTTCAAGAAGTCCAAGTAGAAAATCTGACTCCACTGTGGGAAATACCGAATACTACTCAGATAGTCCACCTAGGGGAGGTGTCAGAACTAAAGATAATCTTCACTTTACTCCTGAGGCCGAAGAAGTTAAAGAAGTCACCGAAGTAGCTTCTTTTAACCGTGAGCTATTCCCATCAACACCTCAGACTGTTGTGCAGTATATTCCTCTTGTTATTCATACTCCACTTCCACCTCCTCCTCTTCCTCCATTTACTCATCAGACTGTTGTACTTCCTCCCCCTCCAATGGCTAACGTTCCTGCCTTCTTGCTGAACAAATATGCTCCCTTAGCCTTACCCCAAGTGTTAAATGATATGCCACAGGATTATTTGAAGATCTTGCCCTGATTTAATGGAGAAAATGAGATTGATGCTCAAAAACATCTTGAGACTTTCTGCTCTTTTGCAGAGAACTTTAATGTTGAACATCTAGATGTGGTCTTAAGAATGTTTGTACAATCTCTTGATGGTGAAGCCAGAAAGTGGTTTAAGACATTGGGAAACCGTTCCATAACCACGTGGGACAAAATGGAAAATGCTTATCTCAGAAAATGGGGTGAGAAGAAAGATCATGGACATTGCCTTATAGAATTCAATACACTCAAGAAAAGACATAATGAAGGGGTGGCAAAGTTCATCAAGAGGTTTAATAAACTATATTCAAGTCTTCCTGCTGATATGAAACCTCATCAAAACGCTGCTAAAGTTGTTTTTGTAGCATCCTTTGACTCAGAATTCGGTTTCTGTCTTCATGAAAGAATGCCTGTTACCCTGGATGATGCTTAGACAGATGCTCTAGAGTTGGAGGCAAATTTTTCTGCCACTGGTAAATCAAAGTTAAAATCTGAACAGGATACCAGAAGAAGGGGCAAAGAGGAAGTATCTACCTCAAACCAGGATAAATATTTAGATAGGATGGAGGAAATAAGTAAGATGATTAAAAAGCTGGTTAAGCTTGAATTGGAGGCCAAGAATGTAGCCCCTAAGAATTTTCAGAATACTCCAAACAGAGGTTACAATCCTCAGTATGGAAGACCACCATTGCAAATATTTCCAAGGGAAGCAAAGGAGCAACCAGATCAAGTACCACATCCCTTGTACTTGGATGGTCCAGAAGATAACCCTGCTGAAGATGCTGCCTATGAGGTAGAATGCCCGTTGCAAGAAGAAGAAGAGTTTGGAGAAATAGAAGAAGCAGAAGTTGATCATTGTTGTAAACAATTCGAGGACTTCATGCTAGCACAATTCAATAGAAAATATGATCTCAGATCTTCAAGGAAGAGGAATCGAACTCAAGATCAAGAAGAAGAGCCTCCCCAGAAGGAAGCACCTGCTCAAATGGAACCACCAACACAGAAATTCATAGACAAAGGTAAGAGTCCTCTGAACAAACCTTTGCAGTCTAATGATCAAATTCCTTCTTCTTCAAAAGTAGTCATTCCTCCTAATGCTGAGTCCGTATCAAAAGAAGTTAAACCTTTAGTTGAAAATAAAGAGTCAAAAGAAGTTGTAATAGAAAGGTCCCCTCCTGCTTTTAATTTACAAAAAGAACTTGAGAAAGTCAAAATCCCAGTCCCTTTGACTGAACTGTTGAAACAACCTGCATATCAATCTCAAGTCACTTATTTATTGTTCCCTCCTGAAGTACTAATAATTCTAGACAGTCTTAATCTTCAAGAAGAAAGACCCATGGTAGTTTTTGGCCCACATGTCGAGGAGATAGACCCCTCTACTCCTCCTTTCTATGTGTCTTTAGTGATTCATGACCTACTGTTACACAATTGTATGTTAGATTCTGGAGCTTCCCATAATCTTATGCCTTTGTCAATCATGGAACAACTAGGACTACAAATCACACGCCCATACAAAGACCTCTATTCATTTGACTCCAAAAGAGTTAAATGCTTGGGGATGATTAAGGATTTAGTGGTCAATTTGGCCCAAATTCCAACAAAAAGTGTGGTAATGGACATTGTGGTGGCTGATACCCGCTTTGGCATGCTACTGTCAAGGTCCTAGGGAACAAAGATTGGTGGGTCACTTAAGATGGATTTAACCTATGCCACTATCCCTGTTTTTGGTGGCCAGAAGAGGAGGTTATACAGAGAAACCAGATTTGTCAAAATGGTGACTAAGGCTGACAGTTCAGAGAATTCACCAGTCTATAGCAAGGAGGGAGATTTTTCATGTTTTATGCTTGAAAAAGATCAAAATTTCACTCAAGAACCTTCCTTATGCCAAATCAAAATTGAACAGCCTTTAGAAGACCATGAAGTAGGAGTAAGGACTCTACATTTTGATGGAGAAAATTCAAGAGAAGGTAATGGGGTTGGAGTATTATTAATTTCTCCTACAAGAAGATGGGTCCCACTGTCTTTTAAATTGGAATATGAGGCTACTAATAATGTGGCTGAATATGAAGCAATGTTACTAGGACTGCAGACAGCCAGGAGCATGGGCATACAGTGTTTAAAGGTCCTGGGAGACTCTGAGCTAGTGGTCAGGCAGGTCAGAAATCAATGTCAAACTAAACATCCACGGCTGAGAGCTTATAGAAATGAAGTATGGGACATGGTGGAGAACTTTTTCTTAGCATTCAACATCCAGTTCATGCACCGGGAGCAGAATAGAATGGCAGATTCTCTTGCTGTAGCTGCCAGTACATTTCGTCCTCCTCAGAATCCTCTCCTGAGATATGAAATTGAGGTAAATTATAGACCATCAATCCCAGACAATATTAAGCACTGGAAGACATTTGAGGATGAGGAACAAATGAAGAGATTCTTGGAAACAGTGGGAGAGTTCTCCAACATGGAGATTGATGATTGTGAAGAAGGTGAGGCTAAGAATGTTTCAGAAAATAATTGGGAAGAGAAGATGGCAGGCAGTAAAGTGCTGCAGCTGAAAGGAAATGTCATCCCGAGAGGATTGGTGCCCCTAGAAAGATTATTTGATAAAAATGATGTCCCTTTCCAGCCTAGTAAAGTGATAGAGAAAGATGAAGTGGAAGATCTGAATCTGGGTACTGAGGTTGAGCCCAAAATTGTCAAATTATCCAAGAGGGTCCCAGACGAATATAAGGAAAAATACTTGAAATTATTTCAGTCATACAAGGATGTATTTGCATGGTCCTATCAGGACCTTAAAACTTTTGATATTAGTATAATGCAGCACAAAATTGCTTTGAGGGAAGGCGCAAAACCTTATAAGCAGAAGCTCAGACAGATAAACCCTTTGCTGCTTCCTTCCATTGAGAGGGAAATTAAGAAGTTATTAAAGGCCAAAATAATTGTACCATTGAGGTACTCTAAATGGGTAGCAAACCTTGTTCCTGTTCGAAAGAAAAGTGGAGAAATAAGGTTGTGTGTGGATTTCAGGAATTTAAATAGATCATCCTTAAAAGATAATTATCCACTCCCCAAGATGGATCACATTCTGCAGAAAGTGGTTGGAGCCTCTAGGATGTCAATGATGGATGGTTTTTCTGGTTATAATCAAGTAGCTATACTTCCAGAGGGTCAGAAGAAAACTGCTTTCACCACACCATGGGGTACATTTATGTATGCCAGGATGCCTTTTGGACTGATTAATGCAGGGGCCACTTTTCAGAGGGGCATGGACATTGCTTTTGTTGGGGAGCAGGATAAATTTTTGGTGGTGTACCTTGATGATATTACAGTGTTTTCAAAAAATGATGCTGAACACATTGAGCATTTACGAAGGACTTTTGAAAAATGCAGAAGGTATGGCCTTTCTCTCAACCCACAAAAGTCTTGATTTGCATTAGAAGAAGGCAAAATTTTGGGGCATATTGTAACTACAGATGGGGTAAAGATAGACCCCAAAAGGGTAGATGTTATAAATAGCATCCCGCTCCCCAGAAATAAGAAGGAAGTGCAAGTATTTCTAGGCCGGATGAATTTCCTGAGAAGGTTTATTCCTAACTATGCTGAGATAGTTAGGCATATAACGGATATGCTAAAGAAGAGAAATGAAGTAAAATGGTCTTAGGAATCCAGAGAGGCATTCACCAGGATAAAACAGGCATTTGTTGAAGCTCCTGTGCTAGCTGGACCGGATTATGCAAAACCATTTATGATCTTTTCATTTGCTTCACCACATATAGTAGCTGGAGTGTTATTACAGAAAAATGAAGAAGGATATGGGTAGCCTATTGCCTTCTTCAGTTAGGTGCTTCATGATGCAGAATTGAAGTATAATATATTGGAGAACCAGGCCTATGCCCTGGTGAAATCCCTCAAAGCTTTCCGCATGTATATTTTGCAGTCTCACATCACTGCATTTGTGCCTACTACAGCTATAAAGGATATCCTTGTTCAAGGAGACAGTGAAGGAAAGAGGGGAAGGTGGATTGCAAAAATACAGGAGTATTATCTAGATATCCGTCCTACCAAGTTGATCAAAGGACAGGGGCTTGCGAAAATTCTATCTGAATCAAACTATCAGGCTCTGGGAATGAATTTGACCATGATAGCAAGTGAAGTGTCTGAGAGTGAAAAGGAGCAGCAAGGGCTGGAGATGGCTACTCAGAAAGTACACATAAAATATCTTACTAGTCCATGGTACAAAGAAATAGTTGAATATCTTTTGACACTCAGTTGTCCTCCAAGTTGCGATAAAACAAAATACAGAGCATTAAGACTAAAATCACAAAAGTATATAGTAGCCAATGGACAGCTGTATTGGAGGGACCCCTCAGGCATCTTACTCTTGTGCCTTATAGAAGATGAAGTGGAAAAGATAATGATGGAATTTCATGAGGGAATCTGAGGAGGACACTACAGCTGGAGGGCTACAACTCATAAAATCCTAAAGGCTGGTTTCCACTGGCCAAAATTATTTGGAGATGTTTTTACTTGGGTCAGAGCATGTGATAAGTGTCAGAAATTTGCTGAGAAATAGAAGTTGGAAGCTCTGCCCTTGCTTCCAGTTCATGTAAATGAACCATTCCAGTAGTGGGGAATAGATTTTATAGGTGAAATCCACCCACCCTCAAGTGGACAACATAAATGGATATTAATAGCCACAGATTATTTTACAAAATGGGTAGAAGCCATACCTGCAAGAAATGCTACAGATGCAGTAATCATAAAGTTTATGGAAGAAAACATTATATCAAGATTTGGCTGCCCTGCTAGAATAGTGACTGATAATGCACAGGCCTTCAAGTCTGCAAAATTTGTAAAATTCTGCTAGCAGTATAATATCACATTGAAGCATTCTATAGCCTATTATCCATAAGGGAATGGCTTGGCTAAATCTTCTAACAAAACTCTAGTGAGGTCCTTGAAGAAAAATATAAATGAAAATCAGAAGAATTGGGATTCCCAATTGAAAATTTCTCTATGGGCCAATAGAATCACTAGCAAGAGAGCAACTGGGAAATCTCCCTATGAGTTGGTATATGGACGAGTAGCAGTATTTCATGTGCAGCTGGCTTTGCCAGTGGCACA
This sequence comes from Pinus albicaulis, assembly GCA_034641835.2. Lineage (NCBI taxonomy): Eukaryota > Viridiplantae > Streptophyta > Pinopsida > Pinales > Pinaceae > Pinus > Pinus albicaulis. The sequence goes on along the minus strand of CM076583.1, from coordinate 141,754,941 downwards.
TTTCATGCAAGAAAGTCAGGAGGAACCTGATGATATGGTCATGAGAATCAATCAATTAGTGGAATTAGAGGAAACACAAGGACATGTAAATCAGAGGTTAATAGAATATCAGGAGAGAATGAAAAACGTCTTTGATCAGCATGCAAAAGACAGGAAATTGCAGGTTGGTGATCTGGTGCTCAGATGAGATGTTCGGAGGGCTGAAAAAGGAAAGAATGCTAAATTTGATCCTCTCTGGTTTGGCCCATTTAGAATTGTGGAACAGGGAGGTAATAATAAGTTCACATTGGAGAATTTACAGGGCGACTTGTTGGATGCCCCTGTAAACGGACAATTTTTAAAGCCCTACTTCCAATTCTGATTCAGGCAGCGAGCGCTTGATGTACCATACTGTATATTAGTTTTTTGCTACAGTTTTTGTTTATACAGGGTGAACGGGTTGATGATTCATAAAATGAAAAGTAAGAGGGGCTGAAGAACAAAGTTTACATAAGATTATGATTAGGTGGTCTGTAGGTTCTCGACACGTCCAGGGATGAATGCACCGTCCCCAGTCGGAGCCGATGTTGTCGATGACAACTCCCCATTTAAATTTTTGGTCTTCAACTCCCCCTAAAACTTTCAAATTCCCTATCATGGCTTACGAACTTCATTTTGGTTGACCGTCGCCTTTTCCGTCCCCTAAAACGTGTTAGTAAGTGTTGCAAATGCATGGTTAAGGTCAAAAGATGTCCCGCCCCTGTTATCCATGGCCCCGATATTTTGCTGTCCAATGTGATCAAGGCTTAGGACCAAGGGTTAAGTCCAAAGGAGCTTAAGAGTATATGTCTATTGGGAACACCCCTAGCCATTTGATCAAAAGTAAATCAACGGTCCGCAAACAGTTTTCCATGGTGGTCCCCGCGCCCGTGTTCATTGCTCAAAACCGGCCTGTTTATTTCGCACCACCTTTGCTGGGCAGGCAGTATTCCGCAAATCACAGTGATTCCATACGCCGATCACCGCGTGTCCCTCTGTACTGTTCCAATACCACCCCATTTCGCACGTTAACGTCTGACCCAAGACGTGCAGTGAAATCTATGAGAGTCATTCGATTTGTGAGCCATCATCCGACGGTCGTCGCGCTGTGAAGATGCGCATGTGTTAAACCTAGTGTACAGTATCTCGGGCCCGCCTTTCCATTGGTCTCCAATACATTGTTAACCGTTGATCCTGTTTGTGGATCGTATGGTCCAGAATCACTTACGAGCTCTGCTAGTTGACCAAGTCCGCTTCCACGTCGTCCCTTCCACTTAGCCTTTCGTACACCCACATGTCGTTTACGTTCACCTCCACCATTCATTTACTCCGTTTATGTGTCATATTTTAGCATTTAAGTCACGTATCTCCTTCTTGTCCATTTGTCGTCGTTCCACTATTTACCTGCATTCTTCGCCACCCTGCATCTTCTTATCATTTCTCCCAGTCTACATCACCATTCCATGGTCACGATATCATCCAGCATCCTTGTGTCCAGTTTTCTTTAACATGTTTGTGGGTTTTGTAGGTTGCAATGAGGAAGAATCACCATTAATATTTGCCTCCGTTACAAAAATCGAAGACGCATCTAAGGATCAGCTTGCAGAGGCATAATTTATGAAGAAAGGCCCCGGATAGTTGCGGTGACATGGACTTCATTAATGAAGAAGGATGGAAATCTGTCAAAACCCTCAGAGTAATTCAAAAAGGCAGATTTTTGCAGATGAGGTATTAATGGTGCAGATAAAAAATATCAGTGGCAGATGGAGAAATTCAACAATCAGCATTCAATGATCCAGGCCCTAATTTAAAGATTAGAAGGCCAAGGGTACACAGCACAGAAAACAATATCCTCCGGGTGTTATTTCAGCCGAAGTTTCTTCAGGAAAGTACAAAATTTTCATGGGGATCTATCTTTGCACCGTGTTCCTGAAGAGATTTTCTTCCCAGAGCATTTATTTTTGCAAGCAGATTGTCAAGTACAGACATTATCACCTAGTCATTCAGCAACATGGGCACAAATTTTTTCCGCCATTTTGTTTTAATGAATCAATTAATTATTTTCACCTACTTCTTTTATTAGTTTCCCTTCCCTTTCCTCTATAAAATGGAAGAAGAAAGACATTGTAGAGGTTCTAGATTTTTATCAGAGAATTGTGTAGTGAAAGGAATTTTTTGTATACATTTTGTATAAGCTCTTGTATGAAGGCTCAGAGCTCGTAGGGTCTTAGTGAGGAGGAGTTCTATCTGTATTAGAGGATTATGGTCTTTGGTATCTCACAGTATGTAACTTCCTTTTATGTGTTTAATACAACATTTCATTTTATCCATCTTCTTGTATCATGTACTAGAATGCGAGTGGCTCACTGATTTTAGGTAAGGATTTATCCCAGTTGATACCCATACTCGGATCAGTCAAGCGCTTTAAATATGGCTCAGGCATGATATGCTGTTTCATGTTCATTTCATCCATCTTTCTACTATATTAGTTGCTTTGGGAGGGTGCTTTTAAAACGCCATTTTCATGTATGGATTCTTAGAATGATAAGCCCATATATGGTTCTGTTGTTGATCCAGGTGGATATTGGTGGCCACCCACCTATTCCACTTGGCCCCCCACCATTGTCTCTTTCAGTTTTTCAGTTTCGGCATAACTTACTATTTTTAGCAGTTTTGCGGGTCCTGAACTTCCGGAGCCGTTTTGAGGCCCTAAACGACGTTTTTTGGGTATCAAAGCGCTAGCGAATTTGATCATCAAATTCGTCCCGAAAGCTGTAGTCCTCGGATAGAGCTTTCTAATGATGTATCATGTGCGTCAAACGGAGATAGTATGCCAAAGTTACGTCCCTGGGAAGTTGAAACACCAATTTACCCAAACGGGGCCCATAGTTTTGGCGCTTCATCTCCTAGGGTTAGTTTTTTGGGATGTTTAGGGTTCTCCATTGTTTCTCAATAATAAATAGGCCCTCGCGCCTCATTGTAAAGCAGTTCAGAGGTCTGTAGCCACCACATCTCTTCTCAGAGATAGCTACCAGTACCCTAGCTAGTTTTATTTCCATTGTCTGTAAGCAAATTTCAGTTCTTTGATATTAATGAAATGAAGTGTTATTTCCGCCGCATCTCTGTATTTATGGTTATGTGTTTATTCTGTTGCGTTCCTGCATAAATCCGGATCAGTGGTATCAGAGGGGTCTGCTTTTTTTCTCGATCCTTCTTTGCATGTCCCCAACGAGGTCGGGGTATAAGGAGCTAGGGCTTGATCTGGTGGAACCTTTGCAAGATCAGCCTCGTAAACCTCGACGGACGCCCATGGGGGACGAAAAGAAAGATGAGGGAGCAGGAGATCCTATCAAAATATTGCTCGAGGAGGCCCTCGAAAAGCAAAGGAACGCGATGATGGATAGCTTTGCTCAGATCCTTCAACGGCTGCCCACCGGCGGCGCATCTGCATCCAGTAGCCACTCTGGAGTTGCGACTCCCTTTAAGGTACAAGTAAATTTTTACATTCCCATATTTGAGGGTCAAATAGACGCAGATGCCGTAGATAGATGGTTGAATCTATTAGAAGGATATTTCTCTGTTCATGACTTTTCAGACCGAGAGAAGATTATTTTTTTGCACCCCAAAAAGCTATAACTATGTTAAGCCAAAGATAAAACCCACCGTGGAGAACAAATCCCAAAAAGAACCTCCGTTCTCGCCGTACCAATCCTGGAATTTTCTTCCGAGACGCCGTCGGTGAACAATACTATCCCGTGGGAGCTAAGAGGGATGGCACACAATGGACCACGCACAACAAAGGGATCAAGATGTGACGAGCCGACGAACTGTTTCCATACCCCTGCGCACAAAGTTGGGTATCAAAGATCCGAGAAAATTTGTAAGCAGGCGACTGCACTGTCTACGTATAGCAACTGTGGAGGAAATGGAGTTCCTCGACATCTCCTCGCTTGGTACAGCATACCGGTATGCTGCCAAGATTGAGCAGAAATTCAAACAGAAGAAGCGAGACTTTGGATCTGAAATCAAAAGCAAGGAAAAGGTGCTTCCAAACCGCAGAACAAAGGACAGAGCCAAGGCATGGCGGCTAAAGACAACCCACCAAAGCCACAAGAAAAGAACAACACCGTAAAGCCAAAGAAGGACACGGGAAAGTGGTGTGAGTTCCATAAGAGCTCCACTCACAACACAAGCGAGTGTCGGGCCAAGCAGTCGCTAGTGGCCGAGATGAGGGCTTCTGAGTCAGATGCATGCTCCGACTCCGAATCAGAACCTGAAAAGGGGAATGAAAAAGGGAAACAGATTATTGATGCGGAGCCCAACACCACTGTTGCCACTACAAAGGTCCAGAAGGAGGAACCGGAAGATCCAGAGGAGGAGGAATGTCTCTTCCACTCCCAGATGTGGGTAAAGGGCTCCCCTGTACAGTTCATTGTCGACAATGGGAGCCAAAAGAACCTCATTTCAGCAGACGCCGTGAAGCGGTTGGGCTTGCGGACCACAGCTCACCCACATCCATACACCATCGGGTGGCTTCACCAAGGACGAGATCTCCGCGTCAGCCAGCAGTGCCGCCTTCCCTATAGCATCAAGCCCTTCACGGATGAGGCATTATGTGACGTTGCTCCTATTGATGTTTCTGATGTATTATTAGGACAACCATACTTGTGGAAGCGTCATGTTGTGTATGAGTCTCGACCTCGTGCTGTTATTATTACTTTGGGAAATAAGTTGTACAGGATACCAGAGGTACCACTTCCTACGACTATCTCTTTGGTTACTGCAAAACAATGTAGTAAGCTCATTTCCCAAACCAGGAAATTCGTTTTCCTGATGATCCGCCCCCAGGGCAAGAAGAAGACTGTGGCCACGACCTCCAGACAGGGCCCCTCTGCACGACAACAACAAATGGATAAGGTTGTGGAGGAGTACGGGGACATCTTCACCTCACCCACAGAGGTTCCTCTGCACTGTCAGGTCAAGCACCCGATTGATCTGACCCCAGGTGCGCCGCTACCCAATGGACCGATCTATCGGCGCTCTGTTATGGAAAATGATGAAATCAAGAGGCAGATTCAGGAGCTGTTGCAGAAAGGTCACATCAGACCAAGTTCATCACCCTGTGGGAGTCCGATCGTGTTGGTACAGAAGAAGGATGGGACGTGGAGACTCTGTATTGACTATCGGGCGCTGAACAAGATCACTATCCGGAATAGGTACCCAATCCCACGGATTGATGACCTTCTGGACCAACTCCAAGGTGAAAAATATTTCAGTAAGATCGACCTGATGTCTGGGTATCACCAGGTACCAATTGAACCCTATGATGTGTGGAAGACTGCCTTCAAAGCTAAGGAAGGCCTTTTTGAATGGTTGGTCATGCCTTTCGGGTTGACAAATGCTCCCGCAACCTTCATGAGGATGATGGACGACATCTTGCGGCCATTCACCAACTCATTCGTAGTGGTGTACTTGGATGACATTCTGATCTTCAACAAGACTTGGGAAGAGCACCTTCATCACATTCGACAAGTCCTCCAAACACTGCGGCAACACAAGTTGTGTGCCAATTTGGAGAAGTGCATGTTTGGCATGACCCAGGTTCAATATCTGGGATACATTATTGATGAAAAGGGGGTGCATGTGGATCCAGCCAAGATCCAAGTCATTCTGGATTGGCCAGCCCCGACTACTATAACAGAGCTTCGCAGCTTTCTGGGTCTTGCTAATTTCTACCGTAGATTCGTGTTGGGATTCTCTCATATCACTTGGCCCTTGAGTCAAGTCACCAAAGGAGGAGTGAGAGAAAAATTCTTTTGGTCGGAACCTCAACAGAAGGCGTTCAAAGAATTGAAAAATCGCCTCTGTTCTGCCCCAGTGCTCACCTTACCAGACTTGCAGCAGCCATTTGAGATCGAGACAGATGCCTCTGAATATGCTATTTGGGCAGTTCTTACTCAACAGGGACATCTAGTGGCATATCACAGTGAGACATTGTCTGAGACAGTTCGCAAGTATCCCACCTATGACAAAGAAATGTATTCCATTTTACAAGCCTGTCGACAATGGAAGCATTACATTTTGGGAAAGGAAACAATCATCCACACAGACCACCGGCCCCTGCAGTTCATACAGACACAAGGGAAGTTGTAGAATGATCGCCATCAGAAGTGGTCCACATATCTGCAATATTTTCATTTTAACATCAAGTACAAGAAGGGTAGCACCAATAATGTTGCAGACTGCCTCAGCTGACCACCGATCGTGGCACTCACCACCGTGCTCAACTCTTGTGGGCACGAGACTTCTGATTGGCCGCTTCTCTATGAGAGTGACCCAGAATTTGGCCACACTTACAAGGCACTCTTGGGGGGCACGCAAGTTCCAAATTTTCACCTCTAAGATGCACTTTTATGTCACCTGGGACACGTTTGTGTTCCTTCAAGCGAGCGTGCCAAGATGATATGGGAAGCACACTACAGTCGAGTCGTTGGGCATTTTGGGGTTGAGAAAACAGTAGCAATACTACAAAAGTATTTATATTGGCCGAACCTTCGAAAGGATGTCGAGAAGCACATCAGATCCTGCACTGCTTGTGCCATTGCCAAACCGACCATCAAGAAGCAAGGCATATATACTCCACTACCTACCCCTAGTCGACCGTGGGAATCCATCTCCATGGATTACATGTCGGGCCTGCCTTCTACTAAGAATGGAAATGACTGTGTTTTCGTGGTCGTTGACATATTCTCGAAGATGGCCATCATGGCGGCCTGTAAGAAGAATATCACAGCAGAAGCCACTGCTAAACTCTTCTTTGAACGAGTGTGGGTGCACTTTGGGATCCTACAGTCTATCATATCAGATCGAGATAGCAGGTTCCTCAGCACATTTTGGTCCAGCCTCTGGTCAATGTTGGACACAAAGCTCACCAAGTCCACAGCTTTCCATCCCCAAACAGATAGCCAGACAGAGGTCGTCAACAGAATGATTGTACACATTCTGCGCATGTACAATTCAAAGCATCCACGCACATGGGATGAGAGCCTCCCCTATGTACAACATAGTTATAATTGGGCTCTCCACAGTTCAATCGGCCATAGCCCCTTTCAGGTGGGCTTGGGATTCCAGCCACTATGTCCCATTGACGTAGCCATGCCATTTGCAGCTGCTCAGGCCAATTCAGCTCATGTCCAGTCTGAAGTTGACAAAGCAAGTAGCTTCATCGAGTGCATTCAACACATCCGCCAACAGGTTCATGATATATTGGACAGAGCTAATGCGAAGTACAAGCAGCGCCATGATCAACACCGGGTGCCACACAACTTCCAGGTGGGCGATAAAGTATGGCTGCATTTGTAGAAGGAGCGCCTCACTGGACCTCACCGCAAGCTTCGCCCGCTCCGATACGGGCCGTACACCATCACCAAGGCCGTAGGGAACAATGCTTTCGAGCTTAGTATTCCACCATTCCTTGGTCTGCACCCAGTCTTCAATGTGGATCGCCTTCGTCCTTACTTCCCACCTCTACTGGACACTTCGGACATTGTAGAACAACTCACACCAACAGAGTTAAACCCAGACTGCATGGAACATGCCACCACAGATTGTATCATGGACATGCCAATTAAGAACACTCGCCAATAGAGGATCCAACTGTATTGGGTTGTCAAAGCTGGCCAACTCCTACATCAGGGAAAGTGGTTCACCAGGGACCAAGTTCAGCAGAAATTTCCTCATCTCATGGAGGAACTTAACGCAATGGGGACCATTGCTTCCTAAGGGGGGAGGAATGATCCAGGTGTATATTGGTGGCCACCCACCTATTCCACTTGGCCCCCCACCATTGTCTCTTTCAGTTTTTCAGTTTCGGCATAACTTACTATTTTTAGCAGTTTTTCGGGTCTTGAACTTCCGGAGCCGTTTTGAGGCCCTAAACGACGTTTTTTGGGTATCAAAGAACCAACGAATTTGATCATCAAATTCGTCCTGAAAGCTGTAGTCCTTGGATAGAGCTTTGTAATGATGTATCATGTGCGTCAAACGGAGATAGTATGCCAAAGTTACGTCCCTGGGAAGTTGAAACACCAATTTACCCAAACGGGGCCCATAGTTTTGGCGCTTCATCTCCTAGGGTTAGGTTTTGGGATGTTTAGGGTTCTCCATTGTTTCTCAATAATAAGTAGGCCCTCGAGCCTCATTGTAACACAGTTCAGAGGCCAGCAGCCGCCACATCTCTTCTCAGAGATAGCTACCAGTGCCCTAGCTAGTTTTATTTCCATTCTGTCTGTAAGCAAATTTCAGTTCTTTGATATTAATGAAATGAAGTGTTATTTCCGTTGCATCTCTGTATTTATGGTTATGTGTTTATTTTGTTGCGTTCCTGCATAAATCCGGATCAGTTGTGTATCTGGGTATCAGTCCAAAGTTAACTAATATCTTCTCATATTTCTTTCACTGCATACACCTTCTGATATTTGATTTCTGTGGCATATTACTTGAATCGGCCCTCTTTAGAGTAAATTGTCTCTTAACTGTCTTATGCTTTTGTGTTAGAGCTTTGCATCCTGTCTCTCTACAGCATTACTTTCCCTGTGGCAGTTTCTGTAAGTTCTGGTCCCATTTAAATTCATTTCCTTGTTTTACAAGAGATAGCAGGAGAGCGTTTTGGATTGACACTCCAGCTTTATTACATGCTCCTTGCTATGCTAAGATGTCCTAGGCACTGGTCTATGGCAACTCTAGACTGTCTCTAGGAGAGACAATATCTGTCGACAACAGAACACATAGAAACTTCATTATGAGTTTGTGGAGATGAATAAAAAATCCACTTTATAATTTTTTTTCAACTACTTCTAGGTTTTTGATTAATTGTCATGGATGACTTTTTTCTTGGTGTATTGTCGAAATTTTCTAGTAATCACCTATATAGTTGTGTGAGTGATTTTTGGGTGATAAGACTTATAAATTAGAATTTTTTTTTCTTTCCTTTTGTATCTAGAGGAATCAGAAACTCGGTCAGGCTCGTACTCATGTGACACGGGGTTTATTCTAACCACTACCACTATATCATCTAGGTAAACCATATGTGCCCCCACTCATGGCCCACACATTAAATCAGAGGATTTGGACCTTGAACCTGTAATTTTCATGAGGAATTAATATCATGGAAGTTGTCAATCAAGATATGCCTTTGGGGTACCTAAGGATCTTATGTTAATAAATTATATAATTTTCATAATTGTTATGAACTATGTTAATATTTTATGACATTATTTATAATCATTTTATAAAGTTTATGGTCTTCATACTAATAACTCTTATAACTTTAATAACATCTATCATGGTTTATGTGTTATTTCTTCATAAAGTATTTATAACCTCGATTATCCACATACTAACAATTCATATGGCCCTTGTGTTATTAACCATTACAATTCCTTTAATAGTCACTCCTATTTCGCCCTTATTAATAATATATAGGGTCCCCTTATTCATAATCTCTATAGTCCCATGTTAACAAGCCTAAGACATCTATATTAATAACCTCTATAGTATTTAAAAGATTAATTGTCCTATACTAAATACCCCATATGGTTAATGTGCTAATAATGAATGTTTCACAATTATTATGATTAAGAGATTTCAAATAGAAGTTAATAAATAGACAAACTCAACATTTTCCAAATAAATATTTTTTCCAAATCCAATGGGAATTTATGGAAGTTATAGTTCTAACTTGATTGATAGAATTTTAACCATGAAAATTTACTCTTAAAAGTTTTTATCCATTTAAAAACAATCTAAGTTGCTAAAATTTTGAAAAAAATGTGTTAATCATAGTAGAACTTTGAATCGTTTAAAAAAAATAAAAATAAAATCCCAAAAAATTTGAATTTATCCACTTATTAACTAGCTTTTTTAAAAATAAAACAATTATGATAGTAAAATAATTATAATAATATTAATTGAGATGAAATAAAATAAATATCAATTAAATAATAAAATTATTTTTATTTATAATTTAAATGAGATCAATTAACTAAAAATAATACACTTTATTTTTTCTCCTTAATAATTTTTGCAACTATTTATACTTAAAATTCTCATAAATTATGATTGCACTCGATGGTATTATTAAATGTTGTACATCAATTATTACACTAAAGTTTCGTAGAATGGATATATGTTGGCTGCTAAGTTGATATGACTTAAGTTTCGTTGGATGGATATATGTTGGCTACTAATCATCTCAAACATTGATGCAGTGTTTGGTGCCTTTGACTGTCATTATAAATATTTGAGAGGATTATTATTTTTATAATCAAATAAAAAACATATTTTTTAATCTTATAATTCCATAGCATTATGGTTAAGGAGGGGAGGAAGATATATTTATATATTTCACATTATTATTATTTGCTTTGTTGTCGTTTATATTATTATTTTTTATTATTGTTGAATAATCAATAATTTGTTAGAGTAATTTGAGCACAAGGATGAAGAGTTTACTCTTTGAAATTTATTACAATGACTCAAAAATATTCTCTATAAAATTTAAAATTAAACCTTATCACAATAAATAAAAAATATTCTCTATAAAAATTACAAAAATAATATCATATTATACCAACCATTCAATCATTCCATCTCACCATTATACTATTTTATTATACTAAGCAAATATAATAGGATAGTATAATGGGATCGTATAATATGTCACATTATTATTATTTGCTTAGTATGATATGTCACTATTATACTATCTTAGGAGAATAATGTAAAAGACATTTAACACCCACCAATGAGTGTACAAATACTTGGTAATTTTTTTGTTGAATGGATGGTTGCTAGTGAAGATAACCACAACCCTAATCAAATTTTCCATCATTTCCATTTATCCTTTCCATGTCAATGAATGTTAAAGAAACTAACTAGAATCCAATAAATGTGTTGATGGCAATTGATAGCTAATGTTTTCAATAACTTGAATTCTAAATAATTTTCATAAATGTAGAACCTATGAGGGAAGGAGTAGCATTGTCTCTCCAAGTGAAGTGGTAGTCTATTGTGCATTAGTGCAAATACCATAATAGGCATGGGTGTTTCGGGGATTTAACACCCTAGAGGTTGGTTGGGATTCAACCTCCACAGAGCAGGGGCGTACTACTTAACAGAGACTCACACGATCATGCACGGACTCACACGATCATGCACGGTCATAAAAACGAAATAGAGCAGAACGAGAGGTTTACCCGTTGGTCCTACGTTTGAAGTAGATCCACGTGGAGTTCAAACTCCCTGCAACCGTCCTTCCTCTTTCTCCTGAAATACAAGAAGAAACCAGCACAAAGGACAAGTTGTACAGTATATTTCTACTCTATATGTTAGCGAGATTCATATAAAACATTAAATAAATCATCATAAATGCTTGTATAACAAATATTCTTCACACATTAAAGCATACACTGACACGTTTTCTTCAGGAACAGCATGATACTTCTGTATTATAAAAATAGTACGTACAAAAGTAAGTGGAGAGATCACCTGATCCTTCCAAGGCCTTCGCAGACCGTCGTCCGGATCCGTCCAGCCCTTGCCTCGCTAAGACTCCTTCCAAATGAGTGCACACGAGATAACATATAAAGGGATGTGTATCTCAAGGAAACAAGGGGTTTCCTGAAATGAACTGGGAAAGTGCAGGAGGCACGGGGAATCAGACTTGGATAGGGAACCAACAGAGTATAATAATAATAATTCTCTCTCCCCCTTAGGCCATACATATGAGGTCTTTTTATAGTCCCTCCAAGTAGTTTCAGTAGTTGGAAACAGTTGGCCACGGGCTGGGGTGGTTGAACTACCTGAGTAACCATCAACCCAGCGTGAAATTAGGGATTTTTATATATTTTTTAATCATTAAAATGGCATACGCGGAAAAGTCTAGCTGTACTCGCGTATACACACGGAAAAACACGGGCATAGTCGCGTATGGAGGATTTTCCACTATTTTTAAGTGAATTTGTCCAAGTCTGTAGGAATGGGTGCCCATAAAGCCATGTAGCAATCATGAATCATGTCAAGGTGAGAAATGATGCTATAACAGATGCCCCCTAATATATGAGGTCAGAAGGGGTACATGATGGCCGAAATGTATTATGCACATAGAAAGAACTTCGCAAGAACAAGAGAGGACTTCACCAGATTTCAGCCTGCCAAAAACCAATGAAAGAAATCAAAGAGTCAACACATGTTGAGGCGGGCATACCCATGCTCAGTCAATAATACATCATATATATAGAAAGTACTGAATAGATCCAACATGTATACAAGTATAACTGAACTGAAAGTACATAGTGAATCATCTGAGCAGGGCCCGGAAAGACAAGTCTGTATCAATGTCCAAGTATCACATATAAAAAGCTGAGCAAAGATAGTGCAACTGGATATCTGATCAAGTAACTGAATCTCCAAGTACCGGATCATAAGAGGCGGATCAAACGGTACAATCACGCAACTCGGGGATCAACATATAAGATGCTGCTGTGCTGAACTGCAACATATAAGGGTGGACGGCAACACTGGCAGAAACTGAGAGAACTGTCAACAGTGAACCGAGAAATGTTGATACAACCCGAGGTCTTCACCGATCACAACGGCACAATTCTACACACTGAGAATAAATGAGCTGAAGTCGACCATGTGAGAAATCGTTGGATTACCGGGCAATGATGTTTCCCGTTAACCAACGCGAGACAACCCACCGATAATGATAATGAGTGTCGAGGTGCCCCAGTACAATCTGACAAGTGTGAATGAATGAGTTGAAGTCGAACACTTGAAAGAATCTACCAATCAGGAGGCAATAATGAATCCCCACTGTCGATAGCGAAGAGTCTGCCACTGATGACTGCAAACCCTAAGGTACTGACAAAAAGACTCTAGACCTTATTCCCAGAGCAATGAGTCGAAGTCGATGGGAAAATATCTGCTGGAAGGAAGGCATTAAGGCATCCCACATCGGTCCAGCGCGAGTGTAACCCGCAGGCCAAGATTTGGAAGGAATCGGACGAAGTAGAGTGATGGAACCAAAACCGAAGTACGTTTCCGACGTGCACAAGATGAAGCTAGCGCACGGAAGAAACCCTCCGAACCAACCAATAATGAAAGCTGACACAGAGGCGAGAAATCCACCGATAGGGTCAAATGGAAATCCAGGTACTGCACGAATCCCAAGTGTGATAATGTGTGCTGACGTCGAACACAGGGGAAACCACTCGGTCAAAGACCCATGATGATGATCAAATGCTGAGCACGAGGTCACCTATCAATAATGAAAATAGGCCCAAGGTGCGGCTCTAGGCTTGCTCTAAAAGCAATGTGTCGTAGTCGATAAGAGACAAACCCGCCGGCAAGAAGTCAATGGGGACCTTCTCAAACCAGCACGAGCAGAAGATCAAAACATCTGATGTGATAGAACATGATACTGACAAGACCGGGAAGGCCGACTGAATAATGAGTCAAGAGACACCGCAGAATGGCCGACTCGGGCTAGACTTCCCTTGAACAAAAGCACGACTCTGTGATGACCATGGCAGTAAAAAGTGACACTGTATAAGTCTGTCTTGCAGGAGGCAAAACAAACTCTCCATATGATTGGAAGAGATAACCAACCGGGGGAGAACTGATAAGTGAAACATGGTAAAGGTTGAACCTAGGTCAAACTAGAACCATCCCAAATGAAGGAAATATATATAAGTATATGTGCTTTGTTCAAGGGTGACAAAACTGACTCTGTACTGCCATCGAAATAACGAAGATACATCCCGTTCCCGCTCTTTTTGTTATATTTAATTTTTTTGTCTTTTTCATAATAAGCCTGAAAAAGAATAAAAGAATGCTATGGTACAATGGATAGAACGAGTATCAAGAAAGCGGATGCACTAGTTCCGGGGTTTGGAACAATCCTATGCTCAATGCAAGGTGGCGAAAACTGGTCAGTGATACTCAGAGGAACGTTCCATCCATGGGTACAAAGGTGTCAAGTCGTGATAGCTAAGTGCATGCAACGGTTAACTTGTACAGAAAGTCAAGGTCGAAAGTTGGCTTAAACATCGAGTCCAAATGAAGCCGGCTAAAGGCCAGGATAAACAAGTAGCCAATATGCAATGCAGTAATACAACTGAACGACACCAGGGAGCCTCTAGGGTATAAGCCAGAAAAAGGATAAGTGATGAAGAGGAAGAATGAAGCTTCAACACGAAAGACATGGCGGGACTAAAGAGGACTCCCGAGCCTACATAAAAAGCAGCATGGGCGACAAGTGATAGCGAGGAACTAACTAGGAAGCCCATGTAAAGGAAGGCTCTACCATCAAGTCATGATTTTAAAAATCGGCGAGTGAAAATGGTATAATACTCATGACCTGATGGGATCGACCCTAAGGCAAGTGATCAGTATGGAGGCTAGAATGCAAGATGCAATGGAAAGTGATTCCCTAACCTTTATGCCAGTGAAGATCATATACCTGCCATGAAGAGTCTGAACACATGGGTCAAAAACCGGGAAAAATCTCGAAAATGTCAAAATGTACCTGAAATATACCAAACTGGGCACTTCCAAACAATCGAGTTATACAGCATAAGATAGATCGAAAAAAATAAGCATAAGGAAATTTTTTGCGAAAATTTTCAATTTTTTAGCCATAAATACACAAATTACCTCTCAAATGGTTCATTATTGCATCGCTGATTTGGAAAAAGAGCTCTGGAGCTAAAAACTTGTTTCGTCAAACCAGCAACAACCGACCGTCGGAATTCAGCGAAACTTCAGGTAGGCTCCTTATTCATCCTGTTGATTCATTTTGTCCGTTTAAAATTTAAAATTAAGTGGATTTTTACCAGGAAACCCTTATTAAAAAACGCGTACCTGCGCATACGCGGGTTCAAAGAAGGAAAGCCGCGTGTACACGCGACTGTGCACAGCGAAACTAGCGTATGCGCAAGTCCGAATTTTAAAAATGAGTTTCTAATGCAAATTTTAATGAATTTCTTCAGGATGACAATTTCATGGAGGGAACGCGAGCATAGTGCTGTGGACCAAGAGGTCATGGAAGACCGTGCAGCACAAAATGTCCTCCGAAACTGTGGATTATTCAAATTTTCAAAATGCCCAATATGAAAAGTAATGTGAGATTGCTTGAAATGCTGGTAAATTATTGGGAACCGGATCAGGATTGTTTCATCATTGATCAAATGCCACTACGCATAGAGGTGGAAGATATATACTTCATCACTGGACTCTCCAGAAGGGGAGACCCAGTGGATTTGCACGGAAAGCCCCTGGGAGGGTTAACAGTGGAGGACTATGTCCAACTCTCTTGCATAGAAGATTCCAAAAAAGTAGGCACACAGATTGCAATCAGAGATATCAGGGACTTGCACATGAAGATCCTCCTGTTCACCATCGGCGGAGTGGCAGGATCTGCCTCACTGCATCAGGCGTCCAGGGCGCACATGAGCATAGCTGTAGAGTGCTTAATTCATGTGTATGATTGGTGCACTGCCCTGCTTCTGAACATGAAACAACAACTGACGTCGATTCGCAAAACACATACAAAACACTTTGGCTATGGAACCATTTTGACTACATTCTTCTTCGAGAGAGTTCCAGCTTTGAGACCCAAAGTCATCTCAACTATCAGTAGCCCTCGGGACCCAAGAATCGCCCGTTGGGCAGACATGATGAAGAGACTGGGGGGCAGCGAGGTACCCCGAACTACCTGGGATGATGAGTTCTTCTTATGGTGGAGAGAACAGATCATCGCAGTAGATGACTATCCCTATGCCGGGATGGATTTCCGAGGAGATCCAGATCTAGTACTTCCACCCGGTGCCGCATGGGGAGCAGTCGGTAAGTTTTTCAAAAAATTTTAACTTATATGATTTTTTTTTTTGGATTTTTCAAATATGTATGAAAAATGAAAAACAAACATGTTTTTGGATTGGATTCATAATGACTGACAAATGAAAAATGATCATGTTTCAGATGTTGGACCAGTGCGTCCTGAGGGCCTAGCACGTCATAAACGCCGCAGAGGTGAGGCAGAAACAGCGGATTCTGACAGGACACTCCAGGCCGTGCAGAGAAACTTGGAGGGACTGACCCGCCAAATCCCTCTGGCTGCTGTGGAGGACTTGCCAGAAGCCGTCCAGAGACGGGTTGTAGGAGTACCGCGGGACTGGGTTAGACTGTTCCGCCGTGTGGCCACTGCAGTGATGTTCTATAGGAACGCTGGGCAGGGTCCTCAGGAGTAGATAGATTTTACATATCAGATGACTGTATATTTTTTGAGACTGAACATGATGGGGCATAAGCCCAAGTTTTTGTACGGCATTGATGGATCCAAAATTTTGTAAAGTTTTTTGACATACTGATGATATATATACAATGATATTTTGATGTGATGAGATAAATGTATCAAATGTATGATGTTTTTGATGATTTAGATTTTATTGTATTGAATGATTAATATGCCAATCTAAAGCTTGATTAGCTAATGAGTCAGCAAACCAATTGTCAGCTCGAGGAATATGAATGAATGTTAAAAATTGAAATGACCTTTGTAACAAACGTACCCTCAAGAACAATAGTAATAAAACGGGATCTCGTACCCGATAAGTGTTGTTCAACTGCGACACCACCAGCTGGGAGTCCAAGAAAACTACCAACGAATCAACACCCAAAGATATTGCCTCCGAGAGTAGATGAATGACTGCAGTGTATTCTGCTACGTTATTGGAAGCGGGACCAATGCAGACCCCTCTTGATACCAACAGCTGACCGGAAGGATAATGAAGCACCCAAGCCGCGGAAGCTAAGTTCCGGGTGTGTCTACTAGCACCATCGGTGAAACCATAATGACTCATGACATCAACACAACCTGCCAAAGCAGATCAAAAACATCACCATCCCATCAAAAAATCGAAAATCAAACAGATATGTACAAGACAAAAACTACTATATACAAAGCAAAATGCCAGGCCAAAGCCTAGGCATAATACTTCTTCAGATAGAGCCCATTTCGGGGCTCCGACAACTCGTTTCCTTCGAAGTCAACTAAGGTGTACGCTCCTTTCTTAAGGACCTTTTTGACGATATAGGGGCCATACCACATCGACTTAAACTTTCCTGCCCCCAAGGCATCTTTTTCTTGGGCATAGACCAAAACAAGGTCGCCTTCGGAAAAGACCCTAGGCTTAACCGCCTTATCGTACTGGACTTTGACTCGGTGTTTATGTGCTTCGTTCAACGTGGCGGCATCTCGACGTTGCTCATCAAGATGCTCCAAATGAAGAAGCCGCTCTGCCAGACTAGAAGTGTCAGGAAGAAGCTCAACAGCCAGTTTAAGGGAAGGAATCTCGCATTCAATGGGAAATACGGATTCCACCCCGTGGACTAACTGAAACGGAGTAAAGCCAGTTGCAGTTTTAACTGACGTCCTGTATGCCCAGAGTGCGGGATATAGCATAATGTGCCAGTTGGATCTATGTTTATCAATCGTCCGTTGAAGAATTGTCTTCAAGGACTTATTCACGGCTTCCACCTGGCCATTGGCCTGAGGATAATATGGAGATGAATGCTCTTGCCGGAAACCCAATTTAAGAGCCAACTCAGCCATCATACTGTTCTGAAAGTGACTGCCATGGTCAGTGACAATCTCTCTAGGTATACCGAAACGAGCAATGACTTGATTGAAGAAGAAAAGAGCTGCAGTCTCACCATCGTTCCCAAAAGTAGGCATAGCTTCGACCCACTTCGTAAAGTAGTCTACGGCTACGATAATGTACTTGTGACCTTTTGCCGAAGGCGGGTGACAAGTAGTATAATCCATACCCCACTTTGTAAAGGGGCCGACAGTAATGATTGGAAAAAGCGGAGCTGGATGAGCGCGCATTTTTCGAGTATACACTTGACAAGGATGACACTTCTTGACCGATTCAATACAATCTTTGAAAATCGAAGGCCAGAAGTAGCTAGCACGCAAAATCTTTTGGGCTGTAGCAAGCCCTGATAAATGACCCCCACAAGCTCCACCGTGAGAATCATTGAGCACAGCCTCAGCTTCTTCGAAAGTTAAGCGGCGTCTTAGGATTGAATCAACCCCTCGACGGTACAAAGCATCACCAATAATCAGATAACTTTTAGCTAAGTGACGCAGCTTACGACGCTCATCTTTCGAAAAAGACGAGGGAAACTTCGCAGTCTGGAGATATACAATGATGTCCCCATACCAAGGATCTTGTGGAGAGATTAGAAACAAGTGTTCGTCCGGAAAGGACTCATCATAGATCATCACCTCTCCACAAGGCAACTCGGAGATCAATTCCGCTAACGACTTCTTGGATTTGGCAGACATGAACTCTAGATCAAATTCTTGTAAAATCACAATCCATCTATTATATTTGCCCCCAATCACTCGCCTGCTGAGGACAAACTGAAATGGATTGGCAGCTGCCAAGACATAAGTTTTGCGAAGAATAATATAATGCCGGAGTCGCTGCACAGCATGAACTGCTGCTAAGGCTAATTTTTCTATCGGGGTGTATCGTAGTTCGGGTCCTACCAGTCCTCGACTAAGGTAGTAAATAACATGCTCAGCCAGAGCATCATCCTCCTGAACCAGAACCATACCAATGGTAGATTCTGCTGTAGCCAGATACAAAAGAAAATCTATGCTATAATCGGGTGGACTCAGTAAAGGAGCAGAGGTCAATGCCTTTTTCAAGGCATCGAATGAGCGTTGAGCATAGTCGTCCCAAAGAAAAGGAACTCCTTTCTTCAACAATCTCATATATCCCTTTGTGATCTCAGCGTAGTTAACGATAAACCTCCGAAGAAAATTAGACTTCCCTTGGAGACTTTGAAGTTGACGGATTGAAGACGGGGGAGGCAACCGAAGTATTGCCTCAACCTTGAAGGGATCTACCCTTATCCCTTCATTAGACACGATAAATCCCAACAGCCGACCGGATGTTACCGCGAAAACGCACTTGTTCGGATTCAAACGAATTTTATAAAAACGACATCTCTCAAATATTTGCCGGAGGTGTCCCGGATGATCCATCCTCTTTCGAGAATGAGCAGCTAGATCATCTAAGTATGCCTCGATAATTTTCTTGATGTCGTGGAAGGCGTAAGACATGGCCCGCTGAAAAGTAGCTCCAGCATTTTTAAGACCAAAAGGCATTTTATTATATGCAAACGTACCCCAGGGACAAATAAATGCGGTCTTATGTTGATCTTCTGGACGGATAGTAATTTGATTGTAACCAGAAAAACCGTCCATGAAGGAAAAAATTTGGTTACCGGCACACTCATCAATAATCTGATCAATGAAGGGTGTGGGGTAA